>JAQQSZ010010050.1:0-12612 GCA_028646595.1 Phalanger gymnotis
AAGGCTGGGAGGACAATCTTAGTCTCTATCTAGGGCGGGATCCTCTTGGTTTAGTTTTCCTCATTGTGTTCCTTTTGAAAAGAAACATTTCCTACCTGAGTTAGGCAATGGGATCAAATTCTTGAATAATTGGAGTCTCAACCAGAATGGGGGTGATTTTATTTGAAGTATAATAGCCCATACTTGCTTACTCTTTTGTTCTTTGTCTTGGTTTAACTTGTTGTTAGTTCTGTCTCGTTTAGGCTTAAGCACCCTACACTCTCCGGTGACTGCCTAAGCATGTAGTATTCTTGGAATTCCTGCCAGTTTGCTAAAGAACTGGCCTCTGGAATGGGACTTTCTGGGCAGGGAGAGCTCTACGTCTAATTTCAGCAAAAAGAAGTTATGGAAAATGAGACCCTCGCCCCTTACCCCAAGATTTTGAGCCCCAATGGTTCGAGTGGGGGTGAATGATGATACTGTTCTGTATATTTATTTTGTATTCTCCTGGCTGTATTGTTTTTATTATTATGGTATTATTGACACCTCTTTTTTTACATAATGGATACAAAGATCTTGGGTGGACGTCTGAATTGTAAACAAGTATTTTGGGAATGATTGATTGAAGAGATTATCTTGCTGGGACCTAGGGGTGGGTCATGTTTGTATTGTAAACAAATATTTGGGAATGTCACTGAATGATATGTTTTGCTTTGTTGTGAATGATGTTTTAGTTTCCTGTGTAATTGGATCACAGTGTATAATGGGTCAATGTATGCTGTAGCATACGAGGCTGATTACATTATGTATCCTAAAACATAGGAGCGGAGTGTGTGGGTAAGGCAAAATGGGCTCCTTAGCACTTCAGGAGTTTGGCTTTTGTTTACCATGAAAGTACTTTCAGCTGTTAAGTGCTAAGCCCCAGGCCCAAAGCCCTATCAGGTGTGAAACATGTGTAGGTATAGATTAATGACTTAAGAGGGGCCAACACAGGAAACAATGGTCTCTGGTCATTGAGGTGGGGCTTGAGAATTTTCGCTGCCTCTTCATGTTCCCAGACAAGCACTTGACCTTTGAGATTTCTGTCAGCTTATGACTGCTTGTAGAGTAGGGAGTACTTTGTCCCAGGCTTAAGGTGCTGTTTTGATGTTTTCAGAGCTACTTCTGCACAGCAAAGTCTGCCACAGAATTGCTCTTCCCACAAGGATCACCAACCAGGACTGTGATCCAGATCTAAGCAAGCTCTGCACTCCCTATCTGGTCTGCTGCTTAATTCCTCCCACAGGGTGGGCCTAGGGCCAGAAGCAACAGCAACTGGCACTCTTGAAGCAGCCTTTTTGCTGCACCACATCTATGGCCTGGGGCTACAGCCGACCCTGCACTCCTTTCACTTTAGCAGTTTTTTCACCAACCTTCTCTGTTCTCTTTGGCATTTGTGAGTTAAGAAGACTGGTAACTGCCACAGCTCAATGATTCAGGGCCCTACCACCTGTTCCGCCTTGCTCCTGGTCTTGTTGGTCCTGGTACGGCCTGCACTGGGCTGTACTCCACTCCTCTCCCAGCTTTGTGCGATAGGTCCTTCCCAGTGACGATCCAGGCTTTGCTGGGCTGGAGCCCTGATTCCCTTTGATATCTTCATGGAGGGACCTGGGGGAGAGCTTAAGCAAGTCCCTGCTTTCCAGCCACCACATTGTCTGTGCTGCCTCCTTAATTTTACTTTTTAGGGAGTTATTCTCTCTGATTATATTCTGAACGTCCTTAACCATTTCTCCAATTTTACTTTTTAAATATTTGTTCTCTCTTTTATCTCTCTAATTTGATTTTTAAAATCCTCTTTGTGTTCTTCCAGGAAAGGTTTTTGGGCTGGAGACCAGCTCACATTCCTTTTTGAGATTTCAGGCTCCTGGAAGTTCAAGAAAGCAAGTTTCAAACCTTTATACTGCAGGCTGGAGGCCTCAGGGCTTGTTGCTCCTCGGCTGCAGGCTCTGTGCTGGTGTCTCCCATATCTCCCATACACTCCTGTCCTGGGCCAAGAGGCCTGGAGATGTCTGCAGGAGGTGGTACTTCTACCCTGAGCCTGCTCCTGCTCCTATATTTCACACCCAGCACTCTCCCAGACTAGCGCACTGGCTGCATTTCTCCGCTGTTCCCATTTGGTGTGGTCTGGTGCCATTTCCACACGCCTGTCTTTCCTGCCCCGCTCAGTCTTCTAGTGGCTTCTACCTCTCTCAAATCTGCTCAGTTTCACTTTTTTAGAGGCCTCTGACAGAATTTGTGAGTGAGCTCCAGTAAGAAGCTGTTATCATGAGGCCATCTTGAGTCTGCCTGACAGTGGAGTTTTAAAATATTCTGGAGCCCAGAAGCTCTCTTCTTTGTTTGTGACTCATTCTTTCTGTTCTCAGGGAATGGCCTGAAGCTACACCGTACCCTGTTCCTTACCCCACCAAGTTGTATAACAGCTGGTTACTTGCTTGCTTTAGCTCTCAGCTTCTTGGGAGGCTGTGTGCCTGGGTATCATGAGGCTAAGTGTCTAGAATCCCTTCATGGACCATTATAAAGTATGAAGTACAGACTGTCTTATTTAATCTTTGCACATCACATTGTACCTAAGCATAGGGCTCTGTACACAGTTGGTGTCATGCTTGACTCCTTTACACACATTCGCCCCTCCCCCATAGCCAATTAGTTAAGTTCTGTCACTTCTACCTTTGCTCCATTGCCCAATAGACCCTGTCTCTCTTCTGACACTGTCCCCACCTGGTACAGACCTTCATCATCTCATGCCTGGACTATTGCAATAGTTTCTGGGGAAAAGGGGTCTTCCTGCCTCAGACTCTCCCCACTGCAGTCCATCCTCCATTTGGCCTCCAAAGTGATCTTCCTAAAGTGCAGGTCCAATTATGTCATCCCTCCCCCCTCAATAAACTCCACTGGCTCCCTGTCCACTCCAGGAACAAATACACACTGCTCCGTTTGGCCCTCAAAGCCCTTCATAATCTGACTCTCCTCCCTTTCCAGTCTTCTCACACCATACTCCCCTCCCACCTGCTCCTCGGTGCATTGACATTTGCCTACTTGCTGTTTCAGGATCAAGACTCTCCATCTTTTGTTTCTGAGCATTTCCTCTGATACCTGGAACACAATAAACTCTTAACAAATGCTTGTCGATTTGACTTGCCAGCCTGACTGAACTTGTGTGTTGAATGAATGCCATATTTAAGAGGGATTAGACCTATTTGTGCCTCAGTTTCCTCTCCTGTAAAATGAGAGAGTTGGACTAGATGACCTCCAAGGTCTCTTCCAGTTCTAAATGCACAGTCCTACATGGCCAATCCCCAAGCTCCCAGGGGCTTCTGAGAGAGACTCCTTGGGGGCAGACAGTTGGCAAGCTTAGCCCTGTGGCTGTGAGTTTGGCAGAGAGAAGAATTGTTGCCACTTCCTGAAGTTCTGAGGCCCTGGGAAATGGTTGGAGAGAGCTGAGAAGCTGTTCCAGGAAACAGATGGCCTCCACTTATAAAATGGGGGTGGTGGTGGAGTGGATGCCTCAGAGGCCCCTTGCTTCTAGTGACCCTAAAGTCCAATGACCATCTTGTTCATCCTTTAACTCAAAAATTCCAGGGTCAGAATTTCACCTAAGATGTCTTTAGGCTCTAAGACCATGTCTTTTATCAGTGTCTTGTGGACTGTACTTCCCCTATAGAAATGGGTTGAACCTACAGTCCTGCAATCCACACAAAAGGGGGAGCAAGGTCCTAGTTATTGGGGGTTCAGGCGCAAGGTAAGGGGACAAGTTGTCTTTCTCATTATAGGGCCCAGAGCTATAGGTGGGAGGGACCTCAGAGAGCATCGGGGCCAACTCTCTCATTCCACATGTGATAAGAATGTGCCTTAGTGAGGCAAAGGGACTTGGGTGATGGGACAATGGCAGTAATTATAGCTAACAGCTATGTAGCATCTCCTCAGTGCCAGGCACTGGGCTAAGAACTTTACAGTATTATCTCATTGGAATCCTCACAACAACCCTGGGAAGAAGGTGCTGTTTTTATCTTCATTTTGCAACTGAGGAAACTGGGGCAAAAAGGACAAAATGACCTGTCAAGGGCCACCCACCTAGTAAGCATCTGAGTCTGGATTTGAACTCAGTTCTTTGTGACTCCAGGCTAGAGCTCTATCCACTGAGACACCTGTGAGGTTCTCTTTGAATTCTATTTCTAGAGCTGACAGGAAATGGAAGCTTTCTAGCTTGACCCCCTCATTTTATATATGGAGAAACAGAGACCTGGAGAGAGGAAGCGTCTTGCTCCAGGTCACCCAGGGCTTAAGGAGAAGCACCAGGACTGGAACCCGGGGCCGTTACCTCTGGTACCCAGGGTTCTTTCCATTACACCATAATGTTTCTTTTTAATTACCATAACCATTGGAGATGTTGTCTCAGTAAAACTGATGGGTTTCATTGGCAAGGCAGAAAACTCTGTAAAAGCAATGACTGCAGCCCCATGCTGACCAACCATGGCCAAGAGCAGCAGCTTTGAGAAAGGCTTCCCAGGAATGCTCAGCCCCCTTGGCCTTCCTGTCCCACCTTCACCCCAGGGACACATTGGTTCATCCCCGCTGAACTTTGTCTGATGTACACGGCAGTCCCCACATCTTCTGAATCATGCAATGCAATCTGTGCAGAATTTCTGTCCCAAAGAAACTCTTCTTTAGAGGTAAAAATAGAAATTTAGCAAGGAGATATGAAGGGATGGTACCACTAACTTTCTGTCCTGTCTCAGTATTTTTAACTCTGGTGACAGGAAATCAGTTCCCTCTGGAGTCCAGAACAAATTGTCAGGAGACCAAGCTGATGAATTCTGTGCATGAGGCCCAACATTCCGTAACAGAGATGCTCTCTGGAGGTTATCTCCAAGGTAAAGTGATGCCCGACAACTCTCCAAGAAAGAGAATGCATTGAAATTCTATTGGGCTTGTTGCTTGTTCCTTAGTCTGATTGGCTTGTTGGTATGTTTTTCTTTGGGGGAAGAGAAAGAGGATTGTTAATGGTCTCTGAGCTGTAGGAAGACTGACATTGAAACCTCTTTAAAAATCTGGGGCCACCTCGAAACTTTTCGTCTAACATCATCACCAGTGGCTTTGGAAAGATCCTTTCACATCCCTGGGACTAAGTTTTCTCATCTGTAAAATTAGAGGATCAGCCCAGATGCCTCTGCGGTCCTTCCCAACTCTTGTTATAGTATCCAGTGTTCATCAAAGCCCATTCTAAACAAGTGGTTCGGGGTTGACAAGTCACTTTCCTCCCAACAGTCCTCTGAGGTAGGTGGTGCCTCAGGTAAAATAGATACTTTACATATAAGGAAACTGAGGCACCGTGGTAAAGTGACCAGCCCAAGATCTCATCCAAGTGCCATCTTGTCCACTCCACATAAAAGAGAAATGATTTTTATTGCACTTAGTGCCTAAATCACATTAAGGGTTAGTACATGAACCATAATCTTAAAGTACAGGTTTTACCTCATCTTTCCCCCTGCTCAAGAAATTCCAGGGACTCTCTATTGTCCTCAGGATAAAATACAGTGCTCTGTTCCATAGTTAAGGTCCTTAACAATCTAACTCCATCTTGCTCTCCCAGACTTCTTCTCACACATTTTGTGTTTCAGACAAACTGGTCTACTTGGTATTTTCAATGGGATCCTTTTCATCTCCCACCTCTGGATCTTTGCTCAGGCTGTGCTCCAAGCCTGGAATGGGTTCCCTCTGATCCTCTGCCTCTTGGAACCCCTAGCGTCCTTCAGGACTCAGTTCAGCCTTTCCTGATTTCCCAAAACACAGTGTATTTACTTTGAATACAGTTATTCCTTCCACATCGAGAGAGTTAGGGGTGCAGGAGCCCTACAATCTGGAAAATCTGTATAAAATTTTTCTTCTTCCCTTCATACCAGAGAAGAAGTCTGACCTTTTTCTTCTTATTTTATGGTATGTTTTCAGTACCTTACTGTAAAATTTGGGTTGATGGTGTACAATAATATATGTGTGTGTTTCAAGCCTTTCTGCTTTCTAAACTTTCTGTGTCATCTGCTGGCATTTTCATGTCACCTGCTCCTTTTGCAAAACTCCCCCCAAATTCCCATTTAATTTCTCACGCCAACCTGCAATATATTGAAACTGCAATGGGGAAAGTAGTGATGTGGAAGGGATAACTGTACACGTGCTATTTAGTTATCATCATGCTCTTTGTATTCTCCCAGTAGAATGTCAGCTCTGTGAGGCTAAGGCTGCTGCTTCATTTTTTACCTTTGTATCCCTGATGCCTACTACCCTACTACTGCAGAAAACACTAAATAAATGCTTGTTGATGTGCACGGAATCGAGAAACAAAGTGGTGCAGGGATTAGAGTGTTGGACTGGGAGTCAGAAAGATTTGGATTTGAATCTCATCCCTGATGCTTAGTACCTGAGGAACCATGAACAGGTCACTTAGACCAGAAGACTATGAAAGTTCTTTCTAGCTTTCCAGCTACGATCTTCTGAATGATCTTGGATTATTTTTCCTACTTCAGTCCTGCTATCAAAGTGGCACATTTACCAAAAATGGGATCGGAGATGGGGACCGTGTAACCATACACATGAACCTCTGCACACATCCTGCTAGATTCCTCCCTAGTCCAGGATCTTTGCTGGTAAAGTCTCTTTTTGATGATATGCAATGAATGAGTCTGCTAGAGTGGAAGGGGATCATTTCTCTTCTAGCAAGGCAGTTCCACAGGACCTGATACCAAGGCCCAGTTCTCATTATTTATTAGACTAGTAAGGCTGGCACTTGCAGGGGTGCATAGAGAGAAGATAATAGCCAATCCATATTTGGAAGGAGCACTGCCATTATTCTGAAGGGATGTCTAGGGCCCCCAAGGAGTGGCCATAACCTCTGTGTAGGCTGTCTAACTTACCAACAGCAGGTGCCTCAGGACCTGCTAGCTCATCCATCATCTGGTGAGTGACAGGTGTACCTCTCCTCTCTAGAATTCCTATATTTGGACGAGTCTGAATTAGAGGACAGTAGCACAAAGATCCTTTGAAACCTTTGAACAAGAGGGTGAGGTCAATGCTTGGAAACATGGAGACTGGACTAGACGTGAGATGCCAGGTCTGGATAGCACCTTTGTTTTACTCACAAGGGAAGAAGGCAACACTCAAAGGTGGAGGATTCACAAAGTCCCAGAATCTCAGTGTTGAGAGGGGTCTCTAAGACTATACACCTCATCTAACACATGCCGGAGCAAAAAGAGTCTCTTCAACTCACCAATATAATAGTCTTTGCCCAACACTCACCTTGGGAAGCAGCTTATTCCATTTTTGGATGCCACTGAGGGTTATGAACTTTTCCTCAACATCAGCCCTCAAGAAATCCCACTCATTGGTCCCTGGGGCATAGAAAAAAAGTCTAATCTCTCTCCCAAGTGATGATTCCCCAAAGCCCTCAATTTAGCCAATCCTTTGAAGCTGACTGTCCTCCGAAGCTCCAGGACGCATGTCAAGGATCGGAGCAAGAAATATTTTGGAAAATAATGCAAGGTAATTGCTTTGCTTCAATTTTTAAAGATGGTAACTTTAACATGAAGAACTTGGAGACACATAAGAAGATCTACAGAAGGGTACAAAGTTAGGTAAGCAGAACCAGGAAAATCAAATACAAAAATGGCTGCAACAATGTAAACAAAGGCAATGAAACTAACCACAGTAATCAACAGTGATCAGACTCCTCCTTGAAGAAGAGAAGAGAAAATATTCCCTCCTCTCTACTTCCATTCTTCCCATCTTTGCAGAGGTGGAGGAGGGGAAGGAGAGGAAAGAGAAGGCTATGGATTAAGCACTACTGTGTGCCACAGTGCACAGAGCCCTGGGCTGGGAGACCAGAGTTCAAACACGGCTTCAGACTCTCACTGGCTACACAGCTCTGGGCAAATCACTTAACTGCCTCTGCCTCAGTCTCCTCATCTGTAAAATGGAGAGAACAATAACACCTACCTGCTGGGGGCTACTGTGAGGATTGAAGGTGCTAATGTTGGCAAAGCATTCTGCAAACCTCAAAATGCTTGATGAATGCTAGCGATTATTATTCTTTGGGGTTCCTACTGCCAGGCTTGGTCAATGTGTTGGCCAATTTGCCAGACCACTTTTTTCTTCTCTCCCTTTGTTTTACTTCTTTTTATTGTAAGTGATACAGTTCCTCTGTATAGAGGAGTGAGGAGGGCTATATACAGAAATGAAGGTGATGCAAAAACAGATCAAGGAAAATGAAAACTTAGGGAAAAAATTATAACTTCAAAAACATCGGACCTTAGAGCTAGAAGGGTTCTTACTGAACACTGAGGCCGGTGCTTTTCATTTCCAGATGAGCAAACATGTCTCAGACAGGATAAGTGACTGTATGTGGCAGAGTCAAGACACTAATCCAGATTCCTTGGCTCCAAATCACCCATTTCCCCTCCTCCCTCCCCCACTCTGAAAGCTAGAATTTTCTGCCCCAGCATGGATGTTTCCTTTCTAAATACAGGACTTATGAATCCCATGGACAGAAACACGTTTCTAGGAACAACTAGACAAGAGGGTCAATGTAAGATGGGGGAGTGGGGAGAGGGGAGAGAGAAGATTTACTATCTGTTTTACTTAGGAATCTCAACATTCTAGAAAAGTGACCACCGGCATGGTTGGCTGTAAAACATTAAATGAGAATGAGCACTTTAATTATTTATCCAAATCTCTAAAGTGTCACAGTGTTTTCTGTGTGGCTTTTAAATAATACAGAAGATGAGCCTGCTTGAGCAAGTGAGAGACCTGCCTAAGTGGCACATTAATTAGCAGCCCAATTTCCTGTTCTTCTCCTATCATTTAGTATTTTAAAGATGCTGCTTGTTGGTCAACTTTATGCCACTTTATGAAAAGGCTGACTGTGCTTTCTGCCTACCTCAGGCCTTCGTGAGCCTGTTAACCAACTCCAGAGTCCATAGCACAGCACTAGGGAGAACACTCCAATCCTTGCCCCTCTGAGGCATCCTGCCCCAAACACAGCTGAGCTGAGGCATCCCTCCCCTTCTCCCCAAATCATCCCCATCACAATTTTATCAGCAAGGTAAATGGGTAGAAGGTATAACTGGAATGAAAGCTTGGGTTCACATTTCAAAATACTCTCAGCTGTAAAAATTAGTGATGAGAAAACCTTTCTAAACTCTTCTATGTGAGTCAAAAGCAGCACCAAGTGAACCTCTGAATCACTTCTTCCTGTCCCCAGCCGATGGCTTTCGTAAAATTAAACTTGTGCCCCTTCTCAAAGTTGAGAATTTCCCCCCAAAGCCTGAGGCTGCCCAGATGCCAGGAGCAGCAGGAGCCCCTGTCTTCTGTCCCTTGCTGGGCACTACAAAGAACTCCTCAGTGATGGCAAAAGCCCTTGACTTATCATTGTAGCTGAGATGGTGACAGAGCCTTCTCCTGGCCTCAGGATTCTAGCTGTGCTCAAGGCTTCTCAAGAGGAAGGTTCTGATATATTTCAGAGCCCAAAGCCCTGCCTCTTCCTCTGTGGGATGCTTGCAAAGGGAAGACCAGAAAAGTCAGGCCACTGAAAGGAGGTTGGGGGGAAGCAGGAGCCATTTGGTATCTGCATAGTAAGGGCCTAACGAGGGACTGAGTGGATGCCTGCAGACATTCTCAGAGGCAGGTGCCAAGTTCAAGAGACCTACTCAGGGCCTACTGGAGTTCCAAGAGGCCACATCCCAGTCACTCTCCCAGATGATCAGCAATGCACTCAGAAAACCACAAATGCAACCGGAAATGCTTGTTAAAGAAAGTGATCCAAGAGAGCTAATGAATGGGGGAAATGGGGCATATTAAATGGAAAGGGAGGGGCACTTATTTAACAGGCCTCCCTGTCTGTTTAGGGAAGATGATGGGAGATCCTCTCACTTCTGAACCCATTTGGCCTTTTTTATGCAAGAACAATATCACAACAATGAAACTTATTAAGTGCCTACTGCATACCAGGCCCAGGGAACTTTAAATAAAATGTGAAAGGGGCTGCTCTCAAGGAGCTTACCTTCTAGCACAAGAACAATGAAATCAGACTACAAAGGTAAGTGGGACTCGTACTGTTGGGTAGGGTTCTAAATATCCCGCTGAGGATTCTGTCAATTACGCTAGAGGACCCAGAAGATCATTGAGCAAGGGAGTGACCCAGTCACATCTCTGTTTTAGGAGTATCACTCTGGTGGCTGTGTGGAGAATGGACTGGACAGGGGGGAACCCGGAGGCAGGGAACCCAAATAGGAGGTGATGGTCTGGACTGAGGAAGACACAGTGAGAACAGAAAGACAGGAATGGATGCAAGAGGTGCTGGGGAGGTAATGTGAGCCATATTTGGTAACAGATGAAAGACAGGGATAGGAACATGGAAGAGTTAAGGATGGTGCTAACACTATGGTTGGGCAAGAGGGCGCAATGGTGGTGCCATCTGCAGAAAGAGGGGTGTTTGCAAATGGGAGCAGGGCTGGGGCAAAGAGCAGAATGTGAATCATTCAGGGAAGTAGAGGAGGGGGCTGGATCCCTAGCCTGGAAGAAGTAGGTGCAGCCACAACACAGGAAAGCCTAGCTGGCCCTCTATCTTTCTGGGGCCTTTACCCATCCCAGATATTTAGAGCACAGGGCATGGTGGGCACTGCTGACAGTGATCCTTAACTCAGACAGCTCCATAATCCTGCTGTCTGAGCGTGAGCAGATACAAGGCAGGAGAGAGGAGGAGGAGAAGGAGGAAGGTGGATTCCCCAGTGCCCTGAAGCCTGGGGTACCACAGGTGACACAAGGAATCCTGCTTGACTCCAAGCACCTACAGGCTGCCTCACCTCCAGGGAGGACAATCAGCAGGGTGCGTGGCACCTGTGATACAGGGGTTGTGCCAGAAGCTGTGCACTGTGGAGCCATGCCAAGACCCCCAGCTCTGGAGTCTGGGACCTTGGCTTAATGAGGCCAGTGAGGATGATGAGAAAGACAGCGCATGTTGATGGCTTGCAAAGCACTTTACCAAAACAATCTCATTTGATCCTCATGACAAGCCTTGGAGGTAGGTGCTTTTATTATCTGTATTCTGTTGTTGTCAGTCAAGTTCAGTTTCCAATTCTTTTGATGCTATTTGGGGTTTTCTTGTCAAAGATACTGGAGTGGTTTCCCAATTCCTTCTCCAGCTCATTTTACAAATGAGGAAACTAAGGCAAACAGGGTTAAGTGACTTGCCCAGGATCATCCAGTTAGTAAGAGTCTGAGTCTAGATTTGAGCTTAAGGAAGATGAGTCTTCTTGATGCCAGGCCGGGCATTCTATCCACTGTGTCACCTAGCTGCCCCAAATGTACAGATAAGGAAACTGAGGAAGACAGAACTGAAGTGATTTACCCAAGTCCTGGAAGCTGGTAAGTGTCTGAAGCTGAACTTGAATTCATATCTTCCTGACCCCAAGACAGTATGGAGTTGAACTGGCTTCATTCAGCTGAAAAGAAGTTAAGGTGGAGGCAGACACTTACATGTGGGTAATATTTCAGTACACAGTCCGTTGAAGGAGTCCTGTCCATCTCATTTTGTATTTGTCTTTTTTCTGAGGAATCCTGTTCATTCAGGGTCACTCACTGCTGCTTCTAGGGGTGGGCAAGCAGCGTTGTCTGCCTTTTCCCAAAGTGCTAAAACTCCCTGTTGAGGCATTGTCTCGTGGGTCCTTCCCTTTCTTTTTTTTTCTTTTTTTTTTAATTTATTTTTATTTTTAGTTTACATGACTCGGTTCTACATAATTTTGAGTTCCAGATTTTCTTCCCTCTCTCCTCTCCTCCCTCTCCAAGACGACATGGAATCCCATATAACTTCCACATATAACTTCACATTGAATTAATTTACACACTAGTCAAATTTTGGAGAAGAATTATGACCAATGGAATGAATCATGAGAAAGAAGAAACAGAACCAAAAAAAAAAAACCCAAAGAAGGAAAAAAGGGTGGGGGAAGGCTAGCATGAAGTGTGCCTCAATCTGCATTCATACTTCATAGTTCTTTCTCTGGATGTAGATAGCATCCTCCATCGTGAGTCCTTTGGAGTTGTCCCTGCACCTCGTGTTGCTGAGAAGAGCAAAGTCTATCAGGGTTAGTCCTCACACAATCCATTTATCTATGGTTGTGTATAATGTTTTCCTGGCTCTGCTCTGCCCACTCAGCATTATGTTGTAGGGTTTTCCAGGTTGTTATGAAGTCTGTATCATCCCCATTTCTTATAGCACAGTAGTATTCCATTACCTTCATATTCCACAGCTTGTTCAGCCATTCCCCAATTGATGGGCATCCCTTTGATTTCCAAATCTTAGCTACCATAAAAAGAACCACAATAAATATTTTTGTACATATGGGTCCTTTTCCCACTTGTGTGATCTCTTTGGGATACAACCCTAGGAGTGGTATTGCTGGGTCAAAGGGTATGAACATTTTTATAGCTCTTTGGGCATAGTTTCAAATTGCTCTCCAAAATGGCTGGATCAGTTCACAACTCCACCAGCAATGTAACAATGTTCCAATTTTCCCACATCCTCTCCAGCATTTATCATTTTCCTGTTTT
>JAQQSZ010010051.1:0-12611 GCA_028646595.1 Phalanger gymnotis
AAAAGTAATAAAAAAGAAAAACTAATTAAGACTTTAAGTAAAAAGGAAATGCCTTTGATCTTCTACTAACAGGGAAAAGGTCAAAGGGCTTCAATTCAAAAGACTTCAGTTAGCATTTGTTGTTTAGTCATTTTTTTCAGCTGTGTTTGATCTTCATGTCCACTTCTGGGTTTTGTTGGCAATGATATTGGAATGGTTTGCCATTTTCTTCTCTAACTAGTTTTACAGATGAGGAAATTGAGGCAAACAAGGTTAAGTAATGTGTTCAGGGTCACACAGCTAGTAAGTGTCAGAGGCCAGATTTGAACTCAGGTAGAGGAGTCTTCCTGACTCCAGGCTCACATTCTATCTGCTGTGACACCTAGCGGTCCATTAGCAGTTACTAAGTTCCTACTATGTGCCAGGCAATGTACTATGTGATACGGATACAAAGCCAAAAATAACAAGAGTCTCTGACCTCAAGGAAGTGATGTCGAATGATGATGTCAGGAACCTCGACATTTCTCATTTTCTATCCCACTGAAGAGTTCCAAGTTATGAAGTTTGGCATGTACTTGTGGCTAAGCCTTGGGAACTATCAGCAAAGTGATCCTATCCTTACCTTCCAGCTGTTTCAGTGGCATCAAGAAATATTGTTGCACCATAGAAACAGCTGAAATCTGGGTTCAGTGCTTAATGGCAGCCATGGTTGAGTTAATAATGATGTTGTTAATCTGGGGCCAAGTGGAGTGGATGCTGTAGCAACTTTGAGCAAGATTTGTGAAGCTGTAACTAAGAGAGAGTAAACATAAAAGAAAAATAGCTAATGAATGATGTTTTTACCTGGTGGCTTAAAAAAGTTGTTTTCTCAGGCTGTGTGCAGATACAAAAACTGATGATGACAAGTGAAGATAGTTGAAAAGGAAAGAAAAAAACAAATGAAAACTGTTGAACTTAGTAATTCAGCTACATTCGGGTATGTGTGTGTGTGATAGAGGTGTTACACGTCCTGTGATCTTATTGGATAAGGCACTCCTGGATGATGAAACTCTTTCGACCAATGCCCCCCTCTACAAATGAAGATCGGTTAAACTAGGTTGAGGGTAACCAACAGGTCTAAAACCCGTCTGTGAGTTAGGGGGATGTCTATCCCAAGCATGCGAAGATTTCCTTTGGCAGAATGGGTAGATAAGAACAATTTGTTCCAACAGCCAGGAAGGCAGCTGAAGCAGGTGCTGTGGAGTGCTTAGAGATTGGTCAGACATTGAAGATGCCATGGTCATCTACTGCATGCTGGACCATTGCCATATATCTTTACTTTTGCCCTGCCATGACCAAGGACACGCCTGTCCTTCGATGACTCTGGAAAAGAGAGTGAGGCTGATGACTTTGTGCAACTCTGCCTCACTTCAATCCAATTCACACACAAGTTATGCTATCATCCCATGATGTTGTTGGTCCTCTTTGAAAACAAAGACCAGACAACAGTATCTTAGAGAGTCACCTAGAACACTGAGAGGTTAGGTGACTTCTCCAGTGTTACACAGCTGGTATTTATCAGAAGCAGGACTTGAACCCAGGTCTTTCTGACTTCAAAGCAAGCTCTCCTCCCACTATACCATATTGCTTCTATGCCTCTGCGTTGACAAATACCCAGTTTTGTTTAATTTTTTCCATTTAGTTGGTAGAATTATGTAAGCTTTGGTTCATTGGGTCTATAGCCATAGTTCTGTGCCTTTCTGGCACAGATACAACCCCTGTCCAAATGAGAAATATCTTGCCCCCTGTGGACAGGAAATACCTCTTCCACTCACTCTTCTCTGACCATTAAGATTAACCTCCAGAGTCCTTGGCTGGGACAAAGACACTGTTGTCCCTAGTGGCTTATGGAGTGGAAGTGAATTAAGAGTCCCAGGATCATTTGTAACCATGAGGGAACTGATAGTAAGTCAGAATGTAATTACTCAGACTGGAAAATCGCCAAAACACTGGGGATGACACCTGTGTGTTTGCAAATGCGAGACAGGACGTGCAGGTCAGAACTGTGCACAATCAGATAAGACAGTGAAGAGTTTTACTTGGTGCAGATGGGACATTTTCTGCACTCTGTGGTTAATAAAATATTCCTAGTAGCTCCCCGAGGTCCTTTTTATAATCATTTCAAGTCTAAAAGTTGGGCAGTTCTCTTGACACCCTTCTTGAATAGACCGAAGCTAAATCATAAGTTCAGAAAGGGTTCCTAGCATCAAGGCCAAGACAACTGAATGTAATGTTGGAAGATTGACTGGGACACAATACACCCAGATCGTCCAGCTCCAAGCATTTATCCCCAATTGAGGAAATTTAGGTTTCTGGTAGTTTAAGTGACTGCCTCAAGGTTACACAATCAATATGGTTTAGAACAGTGGTATCAAGCTCAAATGGAAAGGGGGACTTCTATTCCATACATAAAGATCCCTGAGGGGAGGATGTTGACTCTATTTTAAAATGTAATGTTATTACATTTTATTATATTTTCATTTAGCTTTGTTAAATATCTTCCAATGACATTTTAATCTGCTTCTGGCCACACTCATGTTTGACTCCTCTGGTCTAGGACATAGCCGGGACCAGAAGTTTGGATTTCTCAGTTCTAGGCTTTGTTCTTTGCCCCTCAAATTATGCTGACTCCCTGTTACTTTTCCATATCAGTGGAATACCAAGATTGGAAGTAGAAAATTATTCAAACAGATATATTATGGCTAAAGATCATGTTACCTTTTTAGTGAAAAAAGCTGCCAGGGAGTAGAGAGTGTTAAGAATCACAGCATTTTAGATGATCTATAAACTTTAACCTGCTTGTTTATACTCTAAATGTGAGAGCCTTGTCCCACGATTAATAACTGGACATACTGATAGAGGTGTTGACAAATGAAGCCTGACTTTCTCATTACAAATGACACCAGAAGAAAGAAAGGAGTTATAGGTAAGTGGAAAGATGGCTCACAAGTACTCCTTAGAGAGATAAAGAAAAGAACTGGCACAATTAGTTTTTGATCACATGCCCAAAGGCAGTAAGAAACACTTTGAGGTCATGATAAGTATTTGAAAAAAGATGACCATGAAAATAATTACAATTTATGCAGCAACATTGGTTATAGAGGATGAAGAGGTAGAGAAAGTCTATGAATAATTCAGTAATAGAGACTACATCAACAATTATTAGACTATATGTCTACTTTCATGTGTGTGTATATGTATATGTACTACATACCTGTATGTATATATTCCTTATGAAACTAATCTATGTACGGATTTAGGGCATTCTCAATAAGGATATTGGTAGAGAACAACAACATGGTGCTGTACTCTATGAGCAAAACAGAATTAAAGTAGCTCAAAAGAAATGCAAGATGTGCAAATTTGGAGAATCCACCCCAAATGTTCACGTGGGCTATTTGTGGCTGACCTGTGGCAGAGCATTCCAAACTCATATTGGTCTGATGAGCCACAGCTGGGCACACTGCGCCTTGACTCTGACATAGTGATGTCATTTTAGTCTTCTTAGAGAATGAAGGACAGCAACTATTGGTAGGGAACGAGCATGCTTGTACAAGCCAATCTCCAAAATAGACTGCTTATTCATAATCTTGCCATTGACTGAAAGATATAGTGTGAAATTCCATTCTCCTTATTATTTTTTGATTATGAAAAATAATTTAACTTGGTAAAGCAAAATTCCGCCTTAGCAGATCTGTTCCAACAAGGTATCTTCTCTCCACACATCAAAATAATTTAATACTTTTTGAAAGATAGAACAATAGAAATAACTCTCTGATCAAAAGAGTGATAAAACTGGGAGATGTTTTGGTATTCATGGAGGAGATCTAGAACAGTCTAATATGAAGAGGCATTCTCTGTTGATAATGAGTTCTTTTATACTGCTGTTCGCAGATGCTTGGGATAGACTTTCCTAACTTACCAATGGGTTTCAGGCTTATTGGATACTCTCAACCCGGTTTAGCCCATCTACCTAGAGGGTTTTGTTGGGGCATGATTGCTGCACATGTTATAGCTTCTTGGAGCCAAAGGGAGGAATTGAATGAAAAGATGGACACCAAAGGTAGATGAGCAGCCCTGAAAAGGGCTAGGCAGCCCTCACACCAGAGGTGCTAGTACTCCCTGAACACCCCATGGTAGAGAAAATCCAGAGAGTCAGGAGTACAGCCTGGAGAGGAATGAATTAAGCTAACAGGATTGTCTTTATCTCTAAAAGTGGAAATAGAACCCTGATTCTTGATTTTGCTTATTGTTCTTACTGTAGTTTTAACTATCAGTAAAAAGTATCTGTGAGGGAGAGTAGAGAGATAGGGATAGTGAAGTAAGAGTTTGTTACTTTTTGACTAAGGCTGAGAATTGTGACCTCATCTCGGTGTAGAAATGAAGCAATTGACTGGCTTTTTTTACTACTGCCATAGCATTCCCAGCTAAAATAAATAATTTAGTACTTATTGAAGGCACATACAATGTCTTATTCATCTTTTTATCATCTGCAGCACATAGCACTTTTTTTTGTATACCTTGCATATAGAAAGTATTCAATAAATGTTTATTAAAACAAAGGGTGGATGAATTCTATGGAATCACAGATTCTATTGGATAGTGTAAGAAAAGGAAATATCCCTGCCATTTTTTTGCTGATTCTAAAAAACAGATTATCCATTATTTCTGTCTGTCTGTCTGTCTGTCTGTCTGTCTGTCTGTCTGTCTGTCTGTCTGTCTATCTATCTATCTATCTATCTATCATCTATTTATCTATTATCTATCAATCAATCATCTATCAATCTAACTACCTATCATCTATCTATCTACTTTTCTGTCAAATATCAACCTAGCTACCTATGTATCATCTATCTTCCATCTATCAATCAATTTATCTATCTGTAATCTATCAAATCTACCTACTATCTATCTTCTATCTGTCTAACTATCTATGCAATATAGGCAGTAGAAGAGAAACTATAGGTCATATTTCACTTTCTAACCTTCCTTCTACCTTCTTCTGATTTTACAGGTCATTCATTCATTCATTTACTCATTAATTCATTCATTCATTTGTCCAGTGAATATTTGTTAAGTGGCTACTGTGTACTGAGCACTGTTCTAGGTTCTAGGGACACAAAGATAAGAATGAAATAATCCCTACCTTTATATTGTATTGGTGAACAACATTACACAGACATAATATATTACACAGATATATAACATTACACAGATAGTAAGTGATTAATAAATGCTTCATCACTTATCCTTCTTCCACAAAAAGTGAATACAAAGTAATTTTGGGGTGGAGGAAGAGGAATCTGGGAGAAAGTGGCAACGGTCCATCATTAAGATAGACAATTTCTGCTTGCATAATGGTAGGACAAAATTCACTAGAAATTATAAACAATTTCCTTTGAGATTTTCCTTGTTCTCTTGTTCAAATAGATTTGCAACTGTTATCTACTGATAAAGTGGTTGCCTCCCATATTTACTTTTACCAATCCCTGCCTAGTGCCTGGGACACCTGAATTACCCCAGATGCTTCTCATGTATGACTTGAAGTTTGCCACCTTCTCTCTTCCTGCTCTGACTCGGTGGGATAATTCAATTTAGCTTAACCATTAATTTATTAATTTCCTATTATGCATAGAGGACTTATGTATAAGATCTGAGGAAGAGACGGAAGGGGCCTTAGAAATCATCTAGCCCAACCCCATCATTTAACAGATGAGGAAATTAAAGCCTAGGGTTGTGAAATGACTCAGAGAATAAAGACTCAAAAAAGGCTATTGGATTTAGCAATTAGGAGATCAATGCTGATCTTTGAGAAAGCCATTTTATTAATGAAGTGATGGCTGTAGGAACCACTTTGCAAGAGGTGGAGGAGAGAGAAAGTGGTGAGTCATCAAGCATAGAATTTTTTCCCAAGAAGTCTGACTCTGAAGGGGAGGAGAGAGATGGGATTGTAGCAGAATTGGGGAGAAGGCTCACGGAAAAGCATTTTTTAGGATTAGAGAACCTTAAGCCCATTTACAAACAGATAGGAAAGAATTGTTATAGAGATACTGATTGATGATGCATGAGAGATAAATGGGATGATTGCTGGATCAGACTCCTGGAGGAGGCAAGAAGGGTTGGGATCACAGGATTAAGAAGCAGTGTAATATGGTGGGAAGAATGCAAGACTTGGAGACAGGAGACCTAGGTTTGAATAAAGGCTCTAATAAGTACTAGCTATCCTACCATGGATAAGATCCTTTACTTCTTGGGGTCATACACATACATACATTCATATATACATACATTCACATGCACATATACTACACTAAGACTTTTGGCATACTGTGTGTGCGTGTGTGTGTGCATGAACACATGTATGCTCACACAGATACCACCAGATCCTGATTAGTATGAATGATGAATTCCCTGAAGTGGTCATACATATTTTAATTCAAACTATTCAAAGTTATAATTACATAAAATATGGTAATTGGTTCTAGCCTAATAGAAATGTGTAGTGTAAATTCAAATAATATGACCACTTAAGAGGATTCATTATTCACACTAATTGTGACCTAGCTATGTATATACACATTTGTCTAAATCATCTCTCATCTCTCTCTCTGTCTCTCTGTCTCTCTGTCTCTCTCTCTCTCTCTTTCTCTCTCTCTCTCTCTCTGATTTCATCACTTTAGGGAACTCCTAGTGTAAAAATTCTTTATACCAGATATAGATTAGCAAACTTAAGCATTGCCTAGGATATTGAGATATTAAGTAACTTGCCTGTTGTCATACCATTATAGTAGTATGAGTAAGAGCAAGGGATTGAACTCAGGGCTTTGTTATTCTGGTTCATCCCTCAATCCACCATGCTCTGTATATTGTAACACATGGCAGTTCTTATATTTCTGCTGCAAGTGAATGACTATTATCTGTGTCTTAAATTTAGGTGGATCCCACTCCTGGAGAAAAGATGATGGAACTTGAAGAAATCCTTTCCATATTCCAATTTGCTAGGGACAATGAAATATCCTTAAACCAAAATGAGGCTTCAGTGGGGGGAAAATGGATCAGAAATGGAACAGGGGATTTGATTCTTGTCAGGATATTGAAGAGTGGAAAAGTGTTAGAGAAAGAAGGTGTAATTATCCAGACATCTGCTGGAGCTCCTTTGCCAAAAGGGGAGCAGTCAATAACAATGAAAGAAGCCTTTAGTAATAACTTAATTATTTAAAAATTAAAAGACCAAGTAGGGTAAATTCTATCCTAGATTTGATTTTTACTGGTTGCTATAGTGGAAATGATGGGAAGCTTGGGAAGAAGTAACCATTCCTTCCTTGAATTTGTGACAAATGAGAGGAAATCTGGGAATAGTATGGCACTAGGTATAGGGGAAACAAATTTCAAAGGGTGTAGAGGAAAGATAGGTAGCATCCTGTGTTCTAGAATTCTATAGAAGATATCAGCCTTGAAAGGATGAGAGATGTGCAAGAAAGAAATTAAAACACAAAGGGAAAAATCTCAATGAGAAGGGAAAACGGGCTATTTCTGAAGAGATTTCTGGGGAGCACAGGAAACTAACTAACCAACTAAGATTTAAGAAAGAAATGTTCAGAAAACCAGGTAACAGAGGATGAATATGTGAGTGTTTGAATTATGGACAATCGAAGAAGAGATAGGACTGTTTCTTGGAGTAGATGGAATGATGATAACTGAGAGATAACTGAGAGCGGAGAGAAGACAGAACCGTTCAGCTCTCCTTTTCCTTTGTTTTTCTTGACCAAGAATGATCTTTGACCCAGAAATGATGGAACAAAAGTAATTATAGACATAAAAAAAAGAGTATCTAGGTACTGTAATAGTAATTAAGGTGGGACTTTTTGCTGTTCTCTTCTTAAGTGCCATTAATGATTCTGGCCTTTGTTTGAATGGGGCAGATAAAGTGGGATCTTTTTGTCTTGGTTATTTCTTAGCACAGAGATAATTGGGAGTCATTGATTTGTATATGAAGTGATAGTGGGGATGGGGAGCTATCCCACACCCAGCCTGGGTGAGGTCAGAGCCCTCAGGGCTCTGAACAGGATATAATTGAGGACAGCTTGGCATTTGACTTTTGGGGCACACTCATGGAAGGAGGGTTGAGATTCTAGGCAAGCTGCAAACTGTCCCTCAGCTTTGCAACCCAGAAGTTGGCACTGGTAATTATGTATTGTGATTTGAATCAGACAAGGTCTGTCTGTTGATGTTTGTATTTGCCTTGAAGTTCAGGGGGCTGATCTTTTCCCCCTGAACTGTGAATGATATTTGTATGTTTGATTAAACTGAGATTGTTAACCCCTTAAAGTCACTTTCCTTTACTAAGGAAGAACCTGTGTTGGCAGCTTTCTGGGTGCTGGTTATTGGTGGATCTTACACCCCCATAGAAGCTGCTAGCAAGATTGTTACAACGGGTGCTCATAGTGATTTCAGGTTATCTGACCCAGATGAACTTCATCCTTAGATACTGAAATAACTGAAAGATTTGTGCCTGGTGAACTACTGTCAGTAATTATAGAAAGACATCAGAAAATAGGATTAGTGCCACAAGATTTAAGAAGACCAAATATTTTCAAAAAAGGGAAGAGAACAGAGCCTTTAAACTGTGATCTGGAATTAAATTCTGGGATAAATTCTATAAAAATAGTCAGCATCTAAAAATGGAATAGTGACTTGAAAGAACTAACATGGCTTCATGAAGAGCAAGTCCTGCCAGATTCACCTTGTTTCCTTTATCAATGAGACTTAACTAGCAGATAAGAGGAATTTTGTGGTTATAATTTCATTAATTTTTGGAAAGCTTTTGATAAAATATCTCATATCATTCTTCTAGAGGATGTGGAGAGTCATGGATTAGATAATACAAATAGATAAATTCAAAACTGGTCAGATGACCAGATACAGAGAGAAATTGTTAACAGGGCAGGAAAGTTTTTCAGTGGACTCCCCTTTCCCCACACACACCCTGTTCCTCCTGCAAATCCATGCAGTCTCTTATGTTGTTGAACATTTTTTATCTGTGATTGGGATAAGAGCATAGGTCATGCTCACCAAATCTGCAGAAGACGGTGAGGAATAGTAACACATTGGATAACAGAGTCAAGCTCCAAAAGTATCTTGAATGGCTAGAGCATTGGGCTAAAAAGAGGAAATTAGTCTGTTGATCTCTTGGCATCCCTTGCAGCCTTACAATTCCATGTGAACAACAACTATGTGAATAAAAATTGGAATAGAAAGCTGGTCTGAATTAATCAATATCCAAATTGTGGAAGATTTCTTTTTAGAATTTATCATTTATTTATTTTTAACATTCTTAAAAAAAAATTATCAGTTCCAAATTCTTTCCCTCCCAGCCCCCCCCCCCCACTGAGAAGGCAAACAAAATGATATGAACTATACATGTGAAATCATGCAAAACATATATTTCCATATTAGCCATATTGTAAAAACAAAACAAAACAAAACAAAAACAAAAACCTAAAGAAAAAAATTATACTTCAATTTGCACTCAGAGTTCATTAGTTCTCTCTCTGGATGTGGATAGAGTTTTTTTAAAATCATGAGTCTTTCGGAATTTTCTTGGATTATTGTATTGATTAGAGTAGCCAAGTCTTTCACTGTTGATCATCATTACAATATTGCTGTTACTGGGCATAATGATCTCCTGGTTCATTTTACTTCATTTTGCATCAGTTCGTGAAGGTCTATCTACATGTTCCCCCCTCCCCCCAAACCATGTAATGGCAAACAAAATGGGACTTTTTGTTGTCTTTTGTTTGGAGTGCTTCTCATCACTAAGGCAATCAAGTGCCTTTGACTGAGTCTTACCTTTGTTTGTAGGAAGGCCCATACTTTTTTGCTAATTAGGTCATGAGAGGTGTGAAGCCCTGGAGAGATGTGAAGCTCTCAGGCCCTGAAAAAAAGGGTATATATACTCTGAAGTTAGCATTTTGCTTGGGGCTCACTCATTGGAAGAGAGTTCCTGTGATTTCACCAGAGAAGACTCTGGGTAGACATTAAGGAGCCCCCCTGGCTTTGAAAACCCAGATGTTGGTGTTTCTCTCTCTGGTAACTGTGTATATATTGCAATGGTCAGACAGATAGAAGCCTTTCGGTTGATTTGTGTTATTTTGCCCTGTTTATAATTTTCTCTTGTAATTTCTGTTTCTATTTGCTCTAAAGTTCAGAGTGCTGACTTTTTCCCCTGAAGTAAGTGAATGATATATGTATGTTTGATTAAAGTGAGATCGTAAACTTCTAAGCAGATCAAAGAATCTGTGCTAGCAGGCCTCCTGTGTGCTGGTGTTATTGGCCTTACACAGACACAGTAGCTGCAAGCAGCATTGTTATTACAAACCATCACTCTCATCATTTCTTATAGCACAATAGTATTCCACTACAATCATGTGCCATGACTTTTTCAGCCATTCCCCAACTGATGTACATCCCCTTAATTTTTAATTATTTGCCACCACAAAAGAGCTGCTGTCAATGTTTCTGTATGTATAGGTCTTTTTCCTTTCCCTTTTTTGTTTAAATTTTGTTAGGGAACAGACCTAGTAGTCATATTGCTTAGTCAAAGAGTATGCACAGTTTTATAGCTCTTTGGGTTTAGTTCCAAATTGTTCTCCAGAATGGTTGGATGACTCCACCAACTGTTTATTGGTGGAACTCCACCAACAGTTTATTAATGTACCTATTTTTGCTCATCCCCTCCAGCATTTGTCATTTCCATGAGGTGTGGAATCATACTTCAGAGTTGTTTTAATTTACATTTCTCTAATCAATAGTGTTTTAAAGCATTTTTTCATATGATTGTGGAAAACTTTGATTTATTCTTCTGAAAACTGCCAATTCATATCCTTTGACAATCGATCAATTGGGTTATGTGTCTGATTTTTATAAATTTGACTCAGTTCCATATAAATGCATGTGTGGGTAACATATGTGTATATGTGTATGTATACACATGTGAGAAATGAGACCTTTATTAGAGAAGTTTGCTATAGAAATTTCTGACATTACTTCATTGTCTGTGGTGCCTTTTAAGCATAACGTGGTCTCCCCGATTTTATCTCTTTTACTTCGATCTATTTTTCCTTATGCTTTGTCTGAGATCATGATTGCTACCCCTGCGTTTTTATCTTGAGCTGAAGTATAATAGATTCTGCTCCAGCCCTTTATTTTAACACTGTGTGTCTTTTTATTTTAAGTATATCTTTTATAAACAGCATATTATTGGATTCTGGTTTCTAATCCATTCTGCTATCTGCTTCTATTTTATGCGTGAGCTCATTCCATTTGTATTTACAGTTATGATTACTGGGTATTTCATCCACCCTATTTTCTTGTTTAGCCTTCTCTCCGTCTTTGTCTCTCTGTCTCTTTATCCTGTCCCTCCTCAAAAGTTTGTTTTGCTTCTGATCACTGCCTCCCTTAATCTGCCTTCCCTTTTATCATCTCCCCTTCATATTTCTCATCACCTACCTCTCCTAATTTCCCTGTTGAGTAAGAGAGATTTCTATACCCAACTGAATGTGTATATATACATATATATACACACAATATACACACATATACATATATATATTTATTACATCTTCGAATGATTCTAATTTCATTCAATGAGGTTCAAGCATTTCCTACCTCCCCCATTTCCTCTTCCAATATAAAAGCTCTTCCTTACATGGCTCTTTTATGTGAGAAAAATTTCCCCATTCTACATCTCTATTTTCCCTTCTCCTAGTGCATCAGTATTTCTCACTGCTTCTTTTTTTTAGGTCATTCCTACATAATTAACTCATATTCATGCCTTCTGTGTATGAAGGCTCCTTCTGACTACTCTAATAATGATAAAGTTCTTAGGAGTTACATATAACATCTTCCCATATAAAAATGTAAACAGTTTAATTTCATTGAGTTTCTTATGATTCCTCTTTCATATTTACCTTTTTATCCTTCTCTTGAGTCTTGTGTTTAAATGTCAACTTTTCTATTCATTGCAGATCTTTTCATCAGGAATGCTTGATAGTCCTCTAGTTCATATGCCCATTTATACCCATTCCCTTTCCCCCCCGCCCCCAAAGGATTATACTGAGTTTTGCTGGGTAGGTTATTCTTGATTATAATCCTAGCTCGTTTGCTTTCCTGAATATCTTATTCCAAGCTCTCTCCTCCTTTAACATGGAAGCTGCTAAATCTTGTGTGATCTTGACTAAGTCTCCATGATATTTGAACTGTTTCTTTCTGGCTTATTGCAATATTTTATCCTTGATCTGGGAGCTCTAGAATTTGGCTATAATATCCAGGGTGGGGGGTTTCATTTTGGAATCTCTTTCAGGAGGTAATTGGTAGATTCTTTCCATTTCTATTTTACTCTCTGGATCTAAGATATCAGGACAGTTTTCCTTGATAATTTCTTGAAATATTGATGTCCAGGCCCTTTTATGATGGTGGCATTCAGGTGGTCCAATAATTCTTTTATTTATTTTATTTATTTAACATATTTGGTTTTCAGCATTGATTTTCACAGGAGTTTGAATTACATATTTTCTCCCCATTTCTACCCCCCC
>JAQQSZ010010052.1:0-12611 GCA_028646595.1 Phalanger gymnotis
ACTAAATAAAGATTCTATAGTCTGAGTCCTTTTAAACTGCTTGCTCATTTTTCCAGCCAATTTCTTGACTTTTGAGCTATTTGTCAGGGTATGATTGCTTCCAGAGTGGAGAGTGCTCTGTCACAAGCTTCAGGGGCTTTGCCTTGCTATTTTCAGAGCTGCTTCTATTCTGATGTGGTATGATACTCCTCTCCTGGATTGTGTTCTGGTCTGTGAGTACGAACACTCCTTTCTGCTGTGTAGCTACCAGGGTGACTCCCTCTCCACAGCCACCACAAGCTCTGCCACCCCAGTGTTCCTCCTCCCCCAAGGACTGCCAACCAGGGCTGTGACCTAGATCCAAGCAGGACAAAGCAAGATAACTCTGCCTCAGAGCCTACGAAGAGATCCCTGCCTCCAGCTCTGATCAGCTGCTTCATTCCCCCTCACTGTCTGTGGGCCTGGAGCTCCTGACATAGCCAAAGCTGCAGCCACCTCCCCCACCTCAAGGCTGTGGCCAACCTGCACACTTCTCTCTCCCAGTCTCACAGTTTTCCCACTGACCTGCTACATTGTCTTTGGAGTTTGTAGGTTGAGAAGTCTGGAAACTGCCAGCACTGCCAGTGATTCAGTGCCCTGATGCCTGCTCTGCACACCAGGTCTGTTCTGTCATGGCTCATGTGGCTCCATTCCCAGCACAGTGAGATAGACACTTCCCATTTCGCTGGAGACTTATTTCACTCTGTCGTTTCATGCATTCTGTAGCTCCAGAATTTGTTTATAATCATTTTGTATAGATATTTGGAGGCATTTGGGGAAGAGCACAAGCTAGTCCCTGTTTTCACACTGCCATTTTGGCCCCGCCTCCTGTCCCTGACTGTTTTACTTCACTTGAAACACTGTAGATTCTACTTCAGCTCTTTATTTAAACACTACATGTTCTTTTCTTTTTTTTAAGTGTTTTTTCGTTTTTGAAAATAACTATTTTGGATTTTGGTTTCTAATCCATTCAGCTATTTTCTTTTCATTTAATGGATAAGTTCATCTGATACAAAGTTGCCTAAAACTACGTATTTCTCTCCATGCTATTATTTTATAACATGCTTCACTTTTTTTTTTTCACCCTGTCTTCTCCTTAAGGGTCTGTTTTATTTCTAACCACTGACTTCCTTAACTTCCCCTTCCTCTTATCTCCTCACCCATTCTCTTGCCCTTTCTCTTTCCTACTTCTCTATTGAGTAAGATGAATTTCTGTATTCAAATATGTGTTTATGTATATTCCTCCCTCCCTCAACCAATTCAGATGAGATTTAAGTTCTAGTGCTAGCTGCTCTTTCTAGTGCTACCAATTTTCTTCCCTTCATTATAAAAATTTTTCCCCAAGTGCCCCATTTTTGAGAGATAATTCCCAACCCCCCATTCTTTCTCTTCCTTCCACTCTCTTCTTTAGTGGTTTCCTTTTTCACCTTTCTTCTTTTGAGATCATCTAAATAAAATAAATTATACCTAAGCCCTCTAAGATCCCTGTGGTTAAAAAACATTCTAAAAGGTTATATGTATATCTTCCCATATTAAAATCCAAACTGTTTAATCTTGTTTAGTCTTCTATGATTTATCGCTCGTATTTAGCTTTTTATGCTTCTTTTGGGTCTTGTGTTTGAATGTCAGATTTTCTATTTAGCTCTGGTATATTCTTCCAGAATATTTGAAACTTACTTATTTCATGAAATATCCTTTATCTTTTCTCTATAGCATTAAACTCAGTAGGTTATTCTTAGTTGTAATCCTAGATCCTTTACCTTCTGCAATAACACATTCCAAGATCTTTATTCTTTTTATGGTAATAGGTGCTAAATTTTATATGATGATGATTGTGGCTCCATTGTACTTGAATTCTTTCTTTGTGGATTATTGCAATGCTTTCTCCTTGATCTAGGAGCTCTGGATTTTGATTTTAATATTCTTGAGAGTTTTAATTTTGATGTGTCTTCCATGATGTGACCAGTAGATTCTTTCATTTTCTACTTTGCCCTCTGATTCTAAAATATTTTGGAAATTTTCCTTTATAATTTCTTAAAATATGATTTCCAGATCCTTTTATTGTTGTAATGGATTTCAGGTAGACCAATGATTGTTTAATTCTCTCTCCTTAATTCATTTTCCAGGTGAATTGTTTTTCTCACGTGATATTTCATGTTTTCTACTATTTTACAGTCTTTGGATTTGTTGTTGTTTCTTGAAGTTTCATGAAGTCATTAGCTTATTTTTTAAGAGTTCTTTTTTAATGGTTTTGTAATTCTTTTATAATTCAACACATTCTAATTTTAAGGAGGCATTTTGCTCCTATTCTTGCTGCCAGTGTTCGTAGAGGAATCATCTGGGATCTTTTTTTTTCTTTTTTTGCCCCAATGTTTCTTACCCTGTTTTTCAATCCCTTTAATTTCTCTCCCTGGGTATCAAAATGCTCTTCACTCTTGGCCCATCCTTATCTCACTGGCAGCAGACCACTCTGTCTATGTTTCTAAGGTGTCCTGACCAGGAAAAAGAATTCTTCATAATTTTTTTTTGCTTTCGTCATTAGAATATGTTTTTACGTTGTAGAGGAATTTATGGCAGAGCTAAGGCAAAATGCTACCTTTCATTCCATCATGATTCTCCCCTCATCCTTTTGCTTATATCTTGAAACTGCTTCTCATCCTTCCTCTTCTTTCCATTTCCCAAGTGATTTACAAAACTTCTACACAAAAGACACCCTTTGATGTTCAACTCCACTTTGGTCTCTATGAAAGGAGAAAAAATATATTTCACTGTTCACTAGTCAATAGAAATGCACATTAAAAAAAATGAAGATAATATGGGAATCATCTCCTAAAGCTCTAAATACTATGCTAAAGTCCTATCTATGGTCTGCTTCAATAAATCTGTCAGAAATATTCTCTTCTTTTACTTAGTCTACTTGACTCTTTTCCTTTGGTCTTATGTATTGGTGAGAAAATAGTTATCTCAGTAAGATGCAAAAGAAACAGTACTCTATTGTGACTCAGAAAAACTGAGTTCATATCTTGTATCTACCATGAAATTATGTAAATGGCTTTAGGCAAATAATTTTACCTCTCTGGGTTTCAGTTCATTCATTTGTCAGATGAAGGTTCTGGTATTGTTTACCTTTATAACACCATTCAGATGTAAATCTGTGAGCCTCTTCCTACATTTAGTTTATAGTAATCAACTCTGGGTATCTACAATTCTTCATCTTACAAAGTAATTGAAAGAACTTTTCAAATGTAATATAGTATGAAAAAATGCTTTGAAAACCATAAGTTATTATGTAAATGTAAACTTATTTAATAATAATGATAATTATCACGAATAATTCTTTTGTAAGATTAAATACTTTCAAAATCATGCACATGCAAACCAATCTTCCAAAAAAATTATTGTCCAGTTTTGAATTTCAATAAATGTTAAACTTATTAGGATGATTATTATGGTCTTTTCAGGTTAGCAATTGAATTCCTCAGTATTTGAATGATGGTGTGTGTAAGATGCTTCTATTTAACACACAAGTAAGCAAATTGTACAAATTTAGGGATGTAATGATTTCAGGAAAAGATATTAAACAGAGGTACATCCTTTGAAGGACCTGGGGACAAAAAAGTAAACTTTCTGATTATTGTAGAGTAGAATTTCCATTCAATTCACTAAACATTTTTTAAAAATCTACTATGTGCAAGCTCTATGCTAGGTGTTAAGATTCAAAGACAAAGAACAGCCTCTGCCTTCAAGGAGCTTACATCAAGGTATGTGTGTGGAGGGAAAAATTATAGATGAAAGCATATACTTCTAAGTAAATACAAGCCAATATTGGGAGGGACAACACAATAACATTGGGGGCGGGAGGTGAGGAGGGTGTACCCTCTATTTGTAGAGGGTAGTATTTGATACTGAGCCTTGAAAGAAAATAAAGATTCAGAAAGTAGAGAGTACATTAATGATGTCAGAAATATCATATGTGAATACAAGAGAGTAGAACATAGAGTATTGAGTTTGTGAATCAAACATGGAACATAGGGTACATGAACAGGAATAATATGAAACAAGGCTAGAAAGGCACATGGGAATAAGATGGCAGAGAGTTACAAATGACAGGCTTATTTCATATTTTAACCTAAAGACAATAAGAAACCATTGAAGGCTTTTGAGCAAGGGTGGTGTAACATGGCCAGAACTATAACTTTATGAGAATATTTTTGCAGCTTTGTGGAGGATGGCTTGGAGAGGTAAGAAGTTGAGGACTGTGAGACCACTTAGAAACCTATTCTAGGACCTACCACTATGCCTACCACATAGTAGGTGCTTTAAAAGGGTATTAAACATAATTTGTAATTTATATATGGACCTGAACTAGTATCTTAACCTTGCAAGTTGTGAAAATGCAATGGATGGAACAGATATTGTGAATTACAAAGATGTATCACCTGATTGAGCAAGATATGATGAGGGAAAGAGCAAATTCAAAGTTAACTCCAAGATTATGAACCTGGGTGACAGGAAGGATAACAGTATTCTTGATAGAAATAGGGAAGTTTGGAGAGCCAGAGGAACAGCCTGGTTGAGATGTCCTGGATATACAGATCTGGGATAGATCTGAAAAGAGATGATATGTGAATATATTGGAGATAATTAAGTCAATGATATTGTATGAATGAGTGGGTGAAAAAGCATTTGTAAAATGGTTATTATATGCTACCATAGGGTTACTATATACTACTATGCTAGGTGTCCAGGATATAAATACAAAAGTGCGATAGTTTTTGCCCTTATAGAGCTCGTAATAAGGAATAAGTAAACATGGAATTATGCCCGGTGACTTATCAGTTGGTTTGGAAGGTCAAAGAAGTTGGGAGTGCCATACAGGAATTGATTGATACATGCTTTTCAATAGCAATGACAATATTGATTGATTTTGATTCCAGACCCAAAAAGGAGGTTGGGAGAAGATGTGTGATGCCAGGGCAAATGGTAAGGTCTAGTAGCCAAATTGTCCATATGATGTATCAGTAGGATGAGGCACAAAATCTAGTGGCCTGGACAGTTCAGGGCATGGGCATGTATTAAAGTTCAGTGGTTCAGGGAGTATAGTGTCAGTCAGAGTGAATAACAAGAATATGGCCAGGACAGAATATGCCACGGCTAGACATAAGCTTTCTTGTAATAACTCACCAATCAAGGGGCCCAGGGCAAAAAGAACAAGAGCTCTAAGTGTGACAGAGGAGGAGAAAAGGATGATATTTATGAATAAAGTGCTGGCAATGGAAGATAACAATTAAAAAGATGAAAACAAATATACAAATGTAAAGAGAAAGCAACATCATGAAAGACAAAGTTGGAGCCTGCACCCATGAAGAACAAATGTTTGGAAGAGTAAAAACTTGCAAGGAGGTCAATTTAGCTACTGAGATCACTGGTAACTTAAGAGAGGAATGTTTTATGTTGTATTGGAAACCCAATATTACAATAATTATAAACAGTAGAAAAGTGAGTTGGAAGTAAGGAAATGGGGGCAATGAATGAGTCAATAAAACCTTACCCTCCAAGAGCTTGATTAAAAGGGAAAAACAAAGAGAATATCTCAGGAGATATCAAGGTCCAATGATAGTGTTTTAAGGATTGAGCAGACTAGGATAAATTTCTATACTGCAGAGAGGAATTAAGTAGAAAAGCAGAGCTTGAAAATGAAAAAGACAAAAATAATTGCTAGGGCAAGCTTCTGTAGGAAATGAGATGAAATGGGATCAAAGACATACCTTTATTAGTGTTGCACTTTTATGAGGAAAAGGGTTATTTTTCTTCCTCAGAGAGTGGAACAAGGGAGTAAAGGATGAGTGAAAATGTATAGTGGTTTTGTTTTAGGTGCTAAAAGAGATACAAAGATTCAAGATTTAGAAAGAATTGTTTCTGCTTTCATGGAATATATTATAGATTCTGGTGGAATAAGACCACTTATACTCAGAGACCTTGCATCCATCCTAGGATCATAAGAATTAGAGCTGGAAAAGGACCTCAGAGATTATTTTCAAAACAGATGTTTCAGGTCTAGGACATTTGCATTGAATCATTAGGGACTCCATGTCTGTGAGCTCATGGGGAGCTCTCTGGCTGTTTTGTTTAATTAATAGATATCTTTGCCACTTGAGAAACAGCAGGAACCTAGAAACTAATAATAGCAGCTAAGCCAATATTTTTTTATTACCAGAGCATTAATATAGTATCTTTGTGTCACTCCAGCCTATTCCATGGGGTTCTCAGCCCTCAGTTTCCTCATTTCTAATTTGGAAAGATATGAATATGCTTCAACTTCATAGAGGTGACTCACAGAACACATCTTAATGAAGTGTTCCCTCAGATACACATTGTTGCTGGGTTTTAAAAATTCAGGCTACTCTTCATTTCTTTATGATTTTCATGTATTCAGGCTACAATAATTCTGGCATTAAAGCCACATGATATGTTGTTCCCACAATGGTTTAATGAATCACTAAACAGCTTAAATTTTTAATCATTTTTAATCATTCAACACTAATTCCAGCATACAACTATTTTATTCCTTCTACACACAAAAAGATGTATCTAAAAAAAATTGTCATCCCTCTCTGAATTTCCCCTGATCCTCTCTTTCATTCATGTAACTAATTTCCTGGAAAATATGGGAACTGAAGGAGTTTGTACTAAACATTCACAAGACTGTTTCTTATGCTAGTTAAAGGAAACACCTTTTCTCCCATTCTGCTGATTTCCAAATTGATCGATGGAGTAGAGCATTTCCCAAGCCACATTCCTGGCTTTGCAAAGAGCTTCTGTCCCACTATTAAGAGGCTAGCATTTTAATGTTGACAGGGAAATGAAAATGTCCTCTCTGAGTGCTGATTGCATTTCTCCTTCCTGAGAAGATGCTATTTCCCAATGTCCTCAGGAGGGGAATGAAATGTCCCCCATGGACAAAATGGCATCTCTTTGATTCCCCTACTGAGGAAAAATATTTCTTTTTCATTCCTTTTGTTGCCTCATTCACCTTGGGTCACTTTACCCATGGAAGACTGATGATTTAAATCCAGGTCTTAAGTGTGGATCACAGCATAACCAAATGAGATAAATTAAATCAATACTAACCTTTCAGGCCAAATCCATTTATGTAACACTTATGGTACAATTGCCCAAGATGCCAGTGTACAGTGATTCATTAATGTACTACATCTGGCTACTGAATTAATATACTATCTCTGCTGAAAATAAATGATCTGAGATGTTCACCATTACTTTTTGTTGAGTAAAAAGTTTGTAAATTTTCATTTCTGAAAAAAAAAATTAGGCATAAAGGAAAAACTGTAGGATCACTGGATCATCTGACTCAGCTTAGATGACTATGCAATACAATCAAAGACCTTCAATGGCTTTAAGGTTGACATTGTAGTTTATGGACCATTGTATGCATACTTCTTGTATTATAAGCACATAATCATAACCCACACTTGGGTACCTTTACATCCTAATTTAGAGAGAAGACATTAGTTATGGAAGTCATAATCATACTGTAAGGAGCCAGATTCAGCATGGGACTATGGTTCAGATAACACTAAGAAGACTTTGCCCCACTTTCACTTCAAAGACCTCCCCTAAAATATTTATAACAGACCATACTAATATGGACACAAGAAACTGGGCCCTAAGTTGTCTGGTCTATTTAATTTACTATGATTCTGGGAGAATGGGCCAAAGATACTAACTCCTCACCTATAGGGTTAAAAATCAGGTTATGTGGATATGACCAACTAAAGCTCTATATCCTAGACTTTCATTCACATCACAGCTTGATCTCACAATTCTACTTGATTGCAGGAATTGTTTCATGTACTCCCTGTCCCTCAACCCTAGCTAACACTGGCAGCAGCAAAACTGGAGGCCTTAAAATTACCGTCACTGAATTGTGGCATAAGGATGTGAGGAAAAAAAGTGAAGAGTGAATGAAATCAAGGTATTCAACTGAGCAAGTATTTATTAATCACCTGCAGAAGGCAAGATATTCAGTTAATTAGTGATACAGGCAAAAATAAAAAAAAAAACTTTGCCTTCAAGGAAACTATATTCCATTGCAGGAATACAATATGTATGTAGGTTAGTAAATACACATTTTATGCAAATACAAATGTTGAGATAAATACAAAGAGGATGCATGTGGAGAGCACAAACTACAATCAAGAGATATCACTTGATGTGAATCAGTTTTGATGGAAGCCAAATACTCTAAGAGGTGAAGGTAAAGGCGGGGAGTATTCTTGGCTTGGATAATAGCTTGCGCAAAGAACTGGGAGAAAAGTCACTTCTTACTGAAAATGTGTGCTTAAAGAACCTGAAGAAGAGGCAGTATATCAAATTTGAAGGCCACAAGGGATAAGTCAATAAATATACTTTATCTTGTTTCAAGGAATAAATTAATTGCTACTCTCTTAACTTCTACCCTACACCAACTCTTCATCTTGAAGACTCCCTCCCGCTCCAGAATTCACACATTAGAAGGACCCTCCTCTTCTATGGCCTCTTCCTCTGATTGGATGACTTCTCTGAAACTACCATGTAAGGAAGGCGCCTAGACTAGCCAGGTCTTATTCCTCTCTAGGCTTCATTCAAGACTTGTGCTACAATAGAGGTTCCTGAAGTTATTAGGCCTACTATCACCTTTAAAAAATATTACTCAGCAACCCCCTGGAAATCTACTTTCTTTAACCATTTCATATTTTGGTTTTTTTTGAGATTTACCTCATTTCAAAAGAAGCAACACATCTGAAATTTAATAATTTATTATAAATTTGTGGGTTTTTAACCTGCATTGAAATTTTGATGATGCAATATTGTATCACGTAACCATATAGTATCATATTGTAAACAAGTCATAACATGCACATATTCCTGCCAATGCATGCTGGACTTCCTGGCAATGTGTTAACAAGCTTGCCTACCAGCATGTGCTTGTTAAGACCTGTCAGCAAACTTGATCACTGATCCATTATAACTGGCATTTTGTATGTTTATTTGGAAATTAAGTCACTATGACTTTAACTCTGTTACACAATAGATGAAACACATATGATTCTCTTCTTTCCTTATGCTTCTACCACCCCTTATTTTTATTCAATGCTCCCCAGTTGCATCCAAGGCTACTACCACCTTCTGGATAATTCCAGTGTCCACCAAGGGGCAGTATCACAGTTGAGGTCAGGGAACCATATGCTGAGGTTTGGGGTTCAGGGGTTCTAGAGACCCCAAAATACCAACACATTGGGTCCTGCCAAATGAATTTGATCCAAGCTTTCTTACAGCCAAAGAGAAACAACATTTATTAAAGATCCACCATATTGGGTAGAGTCTTAAGAAATCTCACCATTTGTGACAATCATATTGACAAGCAGGCCAGACTCAGTCTGATGAGCTATATTGAATCTGAGCACCTTCTTGGAAGCAAGATGGAGGCAAGCTTCTATATAGAAAGATTGTGAGAGGGATCTAGGGGTGGTTCTGGGGTGATGGGAGGAGGGGTTTAGGAAGGGTCTTAAGGAGGAGCCTAGGAAGGATCTTGATGGAACTGGGGTGGCTAGAGGTCAGACTCCAGGAATGGGATTAAGGGTGGGAAATAGTTGAAGGCTATCTGGAGATGACTGACAATGAAGGATTAGGGTAACAGATTTGGGTATAGATATTTTGATAGGATCAAGGGTGGGAAATGGCTGGAGGCAATCCAGAGGTAATCAGACAATAGAGGGCTAGGCTCTGCTATTTGGATATGAAAAGCTAGACCAAATGAGAAGATTTCAGGGAGAGCTCAAGGGGTTCCCAGAGCCTGTACCCCACCAGCACCACTTTGGGAATCTAGCCAGAATTATTTTCCTGGGTACCATTGTTTCCCTTACTGCTTATCAGCTTTTATTCCTGTATTGTTGTCCCCCAAGAGGATGTAAGTTCCCTGAGGCCAAGGACTCTGCTTGTATTTTTATTCCTCGTGCTCAGCACTGTGATGAATGAAAATCCTCTAGAGAGAGAGAGTTTCTGGGTAATTAATAATCAGCTTATTAACTGGGCTAGCAAATAATAAATGGATGGGTAGTGATTTCTTTCTGGAAAACTAAGACAAGACCTCAGAGAATCATTAATAGATTTTTGGAAAAGACGAAGAACCTGACAAGTGAAAAATCAGCCCTCATTGGCAGACATTTAATGAGGTGGTAGGCTAGAAGTCTTTAGCTCCTCTTTCTGAGAACATGGCTTGATGATGAGACTCAGGCACCTCCAGCAATCTAGACAGGTGAATCTTTCTCGATGCAAACTGCTCTGGTTGGTTTTCTCCTTCATGAGCTCCGTCTGTCACCCTAAATTCTAATGGAAGGTTTCAAGAAGAGGGTCTCACTTCCCCAGGGCAAGAAATCAACCTTATTGATTTTTGTTTACATTCTAAAGAGAAATCTCCTAGCTGGGTGGAGTCTGGTCCAGGCCCAAGATCAAAGAACTTGTTCCCTAAGGGTTAGGGCAAGCTCTTCAATCAGTCCTATCTTTCAGAGAATGATTGATCTATAGGGGCTGGGTCTTAATGAGAAAATAAAAGGAGATAAATTAAAAGGAAATAAAAGGAGAAAAGCCTGGATCCTAATTTAATAATTGGTTTTAATATTATAACAAAATAATAATTTCTCTCAAAACCATGTCTGTCACATAATTGCTTAATAAATATCTGCTGAAGGATGCTCTCAGGAAAACCCGTCTGAAAAAGAAGATAATACCTTTGAAAAATGAGGTTTTGTAAGGAAAACAAAAATAAATACACACACACACATATGTATATATATCTGTATCCAAGGTCAAGGTTCCTATATCCAAAGCCTCCAAGAAAAATATGTAATGGTCTCAGGCCATAGAAGAGCTCAAAATGGATTTAGAAAATCAAGTAAGAGAACTACAGGAAAAATTGGGAAGAAAAATGAGAGTGATACAAGAAAATTACGAAAAACAAGTCAACATCTTGCTAAAGGAGACTCCCAAAAATGCTGAAGAAAATAACGCCTTTAAAAATAGACTAAGCCATATGGCAAAAGGAGTCCAAAAAGCCAATGAGTAAAAGAATGCCTTGAAAAGCAAAACTAGCCAAAAAGAAACACAATCAGGATAACACAAGATTTAGCAGTTTCTACACTAAGGGATCAGTGGGCTTGGAATATGATATTCCAGAAGTCAAAGGAGAAAGAATTAAAACCAAGAATCACCTACCCAGCAAAACCGATAATATTTTGGGGGAGGGGGAAATGGAATTTCAATGGAATAGTGGACTTCCAAGCTTTCTTGATGAAAAGAGCAAAATTGAACAGAAAATTTGACTTTCAAATACAAGAATCAAGAGAAACACGAAAAAGTAAACAGGAAAAAGGAACCATAAGGGACTTATTAAAGTTGAACTGTTTACATTCCTACATAGAAAGATGATAGTTGTAACTCAAGAGACCTTTCTCAATATTAGGGTATATATATACATATACATATATACATACACACATACATACATACATATGCATGTATATATGCACATACACGTATACACACGCATATATACATGCACACATATATACACACATATATTCATGTGTATGTGTATGTATCTGTATGCATATGTATATGTGTATGTACATATGTACGTGGTGTGTGTATGTTGATGTATCTATCCGTATGTATATGTATGTATGTATACATATGTGTGTGTGATGTGAGTACATATATGTTTGTATATGTAGACAGAGGACACAGGGTGAGCTGAATATGAAGGGATAATACCTAAAAAATAAAATTAAGTGTTGAGAGGAATGTAGTGGGAGAAAGAGAAAGGGAGAGGTAGAATGTAGTAAATCATCTCACATAACAGAGGCAAGAAAGAGCTTTTACAATGGAAGGGAAAAGGGGTGAGGAGAGAGGGAATAAATATGCCTTTCTCTCATTGGATTTGGCTTAAAGAGGCAATCATATAAACACTCAATTGGTTATGGAAATCCATCTTACCCGACAGGAAAGAAGCAGGGGAAGGGGATAAGTGAGGGAAGATAATAGAAGGGATGGCAGATTGGGAGAAGGGGCAATGAGAAGAAAACACTTGTGGGGGGACTGGTTAAAAGATAAAATAGAATAAATGGAGGGTGGGACAGAACAGAGGGTAATACAGTTAGTCTTTCACAACATGATTGTTATAAAACTGTTTTGCATTACTATGCAAGTATAACCTATACTGAATTGCTTGCTTTCTCAGTGAAGGTGGGTGGAGAGGGAGAAGGGAAGAGAATGTGGAACTCAAGGCTTTGAAGATGAATGTCAAAAACTGTTTTTACATGCAATTGAGGAATAAGATATACAGGTAATGGAGTAGAGAAAATTATCTTGCCCTACAGGAAAATAGAAGGGAAGAGGATAAGAAAAGAAGGCTGTGTTGTTAAGCAAAATTGTCTCATTAGCATGGCTTTTGTTTCTTTTGAGTGGAAGTACTTTCAGCTGTTAAGTGCTAAGCCCCAGGCCCAGGGCCCTGTCAGCTGTGAAACCTGTGTGGGTGT
>JAQQSZ010010053.1:0-12611 GCA_028646595.1 Phalanger gymnotis
AGGGGAGGGGAGGGGAGGGAAGGGAAGGGAAGGGGAGGGAAGGGAAGGGAAGGGAAGGGAAGGGAAGGGAAGGGAAGGGAAGGGAAGGGAAGGGAAGGGAAGGGAAGGGAAGGGAATCTGAAACTCAAGAACATGTGGAACTAAGTGTTGTAAACTAAAAATAAAAAAATCTAATTATTAAAAAACTATAAAAGTAATCCAAAAAACCCCCACCAAAATATAAATTTTGAAAATTAACAAAGATATTAACAAAATTGAAAGAAAAAAAACCAACAGAATTGACAGGTCACAACTCCTTACCTTAGCAGACAGTTTAATGAGTCACTGTAACCAAAAACCAAACCAAACCTGGTATCTACCACTTTAAGAGTCTCTGAACTTAGCCAGACTGACCCAGAGATTGAACAACTGTCATTAAGCTGTACTAAAAGTATTTCATGTTTGGTAGGGTCTGCCAGATCTTATCGTGCTGGCATAGCCTTCAGGAACTCAGGGATACCCCCATTCCATGATAAGGAACAGAAAGACTAAGATCCAATTATGAATGCTGACATAAAAACTGATTAAAATGACATATGCCTTTCAAAGTCTGATAATATAGGTAAATTTCTCCCCTTTCACGTTCTTAGATATAAAATATGTGTGTGTTCAGCGGTGGTAGGGAGGACTCTGTACACAGAGTCTGGCATATGAAAATTATAGTAATAAAACTCATTCCATTCTCTGCTCCCTCCCCCCTTCATTATTCCTTGTGACTTTTCTTGTTGTCTTGGCAAAAATATACTTGTTTTAGTAAGGCTGCCATTTCTCAATATATTTCAGAATCTTCAACAGATTCTGTTCAATATTTTCGGAGGTTTAAACCCCTTGAATGGTAATTAACTATCATATCACATATTGACCTGTCAATTCTGTTGGTTTTTTTTTTCCAATTTTGTTAATGGCGTTAAAGGTGGTTGGATGATCCCGGACAAATCACTTCCTTGCTTCGGATTATCAGATTACTCAGATGTTAGTTTGATGGAGAGAGTATAGAATTCTTCCAAGCACACCTCACTTCTAGCTTTTTTGTTTCTTCTTCCCTGTTTTCCTCCAGTAGGTAAAAGAAAAGCATATATGTAAATATTCACACCAAATCAAACAATATACATGTAAAAGCATGGAGAAATTTATTTCATTCCAACAAAATTTTCAATTGTCAATCTGAACATAATAAAAATGAAATAGGACAACTTCTAATAGGAGACTAGAAAAAAAGAATGATTCAAAAAGAACAAGTTCCATGTGACAAAAGTTGTATTTAATGAGAGCTTCTGAATAAATGCTTCCCCCACCCCAACTTGTTTTCTCAAAGTAAACATTTTCTGAACCTGTTTTATACTATACAGGACATAAAATCATGAAGATAATTTTCTGTTTTTCCTATAATGACAGTAAATGCATATTTGAGTTTTTGCCAGCTTCTTATAAACTGGAAAAACTAAAAGATGCTATGCTCCTAAAGCTGAGTAACAGTGGTTTAATTTGTCCATCCCTACCACCACCACCACCACCACCACCACCACCCCGCCCCCACCCCCACAAAAAAAACCCACAATAAAAACAATTAGTAAATCTGCGGATTTTCCTGAACACGTTGCATTAAAATTTTAGTTGGTCAAAGATATATCAGGCTATCCACAATCTACTGACATGTCCCAAAGGAATCAAAGTACCTCTAAATCTATAAAATGGGCTAACTGCTCTTACATATACTTCCCTCTTTTCCCCTTCCAAACTCTACTGTAGTGCAGTGAACAAAATGTTGGGCCGAGAATCACAAAGACCTGAATTCAAATCCAGTCTCAGATATTTACTAGCTGTGTGACTCTAGGCAAGTCACTTAACCTTTGCCTGCCTCAATTTCATTATCTGTAAAATGAGGATAATAACAGCACCTACCTCCCTGAGTTGTTGTGAGGATGAAATGAGATGATAATTGCAAAGTGCTTAGCATAGCGCCTGGCACATAGTAAATGCAATATAAATGTTGGCTGTTGTTATTACTCACTGACATTTTCTGGGAGAAAGACAACAGGGGAGTGGAGAGGAAGAGAGAAGGTTCTCCCCTCTTCCATAGGCTCAAAACGTCCTTATACACCTCGATATGGCAGCTCAAATCACAACCACAACCACTTCAAAAAGATTTTACAAAAATGCAAATTAGTAAAGAGAAATTAGATATTAGATATTTCCAATTAGAAAAAAAATCCTCTATTCCAGAATGATTTTTTAAAGTTTTACACCAAAAATCAGCAATTATATTGCAAGCATACTGCCCAACAGATAAAACAATCAAAGCTCTCATCCAGAAGTTCACTTATTCAATCAAAATAAAACTAATACTAAATTCTCTAAATGTTCTTTTGTCTCAACACCAGGGATAATATTCAAAACGGGCTCTCCTAAATTTCCCACCCCTTACCTAGGAGCTCATTACTGTGACCATTATTTCCTGGGCCAGTGTAGACAGCAAGCTAACCACTCTTTCTCATCCTACAGGATTCTTGTCCATTTTCTCCCACAGATACCCCACAAAGTTCAACTGAATATGAGGTCTTTCTCTGAACTTGGGTCGGTCAGTCAGTCAATAAACCTTTATTAAGCACCTACTGTGTGCCAAGAAGTGTGCTAAGCTGGAAATACAAATTCAAATGAAAAGAAAGTCTTTGCCTTCAAGAAGCTTACAGTATAATGGGAAAGACAACACAAAAAAAGCTGGGGGGGGGGTGTTAGAGGGTTGAGGTTCATGGCTCTGCCATCCAATCAAAAGGGAAGAGAGTACCGATAAGGTGTGGGTACCAAGGCTAATTGGATCTTGTAGGATTATAAGATTTCCCAGTGATGAGGTTCCTAGGCCATGATGGAGAAGTCTAGTGTGCAGCCATGTGGAAAATGAGATAACATCTCATTTCTTCCTTCCTCTCTCTACATATCTTAGCCCATTTCCTTTTTCAATCATATATTTCCTGTATATCCTTCCTAGGACACTTGTTTATTGGACATCACTGGAAATAAGCCACGTGTTTCTCCAATGCCTACTGGTAACTCATAACTTTAAGAAGTATAACCCTAAAGCACTACCAGGATCATACTGACATTTAAAAGACATTTAAAAGTTGTATATGAGTACAACTTGGAATTGTTAAAGATACTATACAATTCCCCAGTCCACTGTTTCCTCCTCTCATCAATTCTGAGCCTGGTTCACTGTCTACAATGCAGATCTTTGATACATACTCTGATGTGCTCATTTAGTGGACTGGCCATGCAATTCTATGTTCTTAAGGTATTCACAGTCTAGACAACAGACATTTTTCAAACATTTTTTGGATCTCTTGAATAATCATGGATGTCAATAAGGAGGTCCTGTAATATTCTGGATAGAGGAGAAGGAAAGAGAAAAAACATGTATTAAGTATCTACTCTGTGCTAAATACTTTATAGATATTAACATCCCCATTTTGCACTTGAGGAAACTGAAGTAAGCAAAAGTTCAGTGACTTGCCCAGGGCCACACAGCAAGTAAATGTCTAAGGCTAGATTTGAGCTCAAGCCTTTCTGACTCCAGGTCCAGGCTGTCTTACTGTGCCATGTAGCTGCCTCTGGAACTTCATGTAATCAGTCACTCAGTCAATCGTTCATAAACAAGATCATCTGCAAGGCCTCAATATCTTGCAGAGGTTCTTAATCTCTTGTGTGGCATGTTCCCCCTTGGTAGTTTAATGGAACATATAGATCTTTTCTTAGAATAATGTTTTTAAATGCATAAAGTAAAACACATAGGATTACCAAGGAAACATTATAGTAAGTATAGTTATAAACACATTTTTAAAGTTCATAGATCCTAGGTTAACTCCTGATCTATAAGGTACTCCTAAGAACCCCTGATCCACAGGGTATCCCCCCACAGCTTGGATTCTACACAGGGCATCTAAATGACATTGACAAACACCTAAGTGAGCATTTATCTCCCTGTTTTATGCCTCATGACACAAATAATAAGAAAGCAGGTTAAACAGTTATCTTTATAGATTAACTTAGGTAGTGGAAAGAACAACAGATTTAGTGGATTTCAGTTCAAATCTTCAACCTGCCACTTACTATCTATTTGACCTTGTATTGGGTCATTTAAATATCTGGGTCTCAGTTCTCTCACCTGTAAAATGAAGGAGTTGAACTAGCTCATCACTAAGATAACTTCCAGTTCAAAATCCTATGATTCCAGGTACTTTAAAATGATCTTAAATGTGTCTACATGGTCTCTACAAAAGGGGATAGATACTTTTGTGTATGTCTCATCTACACTCACCCAGCCACTGCCCTCCTCAGATTCTCATCACCTCTCACGTGGACTCCTGCAATAGCTGCTAATTGATATCCCTGCTTCAGGTCTCTCCCCTCTCCTATCAGTCCTTCATTTGTCACCAAAATGAATTTCCCAAAGCTAGGCCTGACCATGTCATGCATACACCCTTACAGACTAAATTCCAATGATTCCCTACTATCTCCTCTGTTTGGCCTTTAAAGCTCATCCTTTACTTTATTCCCCTCCACAATCCAACACCTCTGGCCCCTCAGCTTCTCCTCACAAGTGATGCTGCATCTCCTGTCTTATGTCTACGTACTTGCTCTTCCTCACACCTGGCACCTCCAGGCCATCTCTTAGCTTTACTAGCTTCCTCCAAAACTCAGCTCAAGCACAACCTTTTGCAGGAGGTCCATCCTGGTCCTCCCACCCCCACCCCTCCTAGTGCCTTCTCCTCTGAGATTATCTTCCATCTATCCTGTCTATCTCTTGTATGTATGTAGCTATTTCATGTTAGTCTCCACCATGAGAATGTGAGCTTTCTGAAGGCAGGGACTATTGCTGCCTTTCTTTGTACCGCATGCACAGTCCCTGGCACAAGGTAGACACTCGACAAATGCTAACTGACTTGGTGGGTGCATTTTGCTTTATCGAGTCAAATGTTCTTTTGCTATTAACAAACACACATACTGCCTAAGGTGGCTTTCTGGAGACCTGTTTTTATCTCCACTGGGTTTTTTGTCAGTTTCATGAACTGATAACATTCATGATCTTCCTGATAAGAAGAGTTTGTATACTCTGCTATGTTACCCTTGACTACCAAGACAGTCTGCTTGTCAAGGAAACCAAATACACACTTTGCATGATGATGACTGCTTTGTATCAGTTACATTTTTACCAAAAAAAAATTAGTGAGTCAAGTCAATATCCTTGCCTTTTTACATATCCTACTTTTTCAGCATGAAGAATTCGAGTTGAATTGTACACATCTTTTAATATTTATTCTTTCATCCATTTAAATGATGATTCTGATATATAATTAGTCACTGTTCTAATTTATATAACTGATTCTGAAACATCTCCCAAATCGATAACTAGTCAGTTTCCAGAACATTAAGGCATAGTTAATTTCACTTCTTTATGATGTTGGTCAGGACTCACTAGTTCAGCATCTTCAATTCCTCTCTAGAATCAAATACTTGTAATAAATAAGCATGAGGCTCCTGATCACTCTATAAGCTTTTTGCCTCACTTCATTTCTGAACCATCTTCCTCTATACACACACCTTCAAAATGAAGTCTCACCCTCAAAGTGAAACCACCAAATGACAAAGTATATGTTAAATTTGGTAGGAAGGGTCCTGATAAGTTCTTAATCACTTAACCTGTTAGTCTCAGTTTCCTCAACTGTAAAAGAGAAGTGATAATAACACCCATCTCTCTTGGGTTGCTGTGAGGATCAAGTGAGATAATATTCACAAAGCATTTAGCTCCATGCCTAGCACATAGTAGGCAAATGCTAGCTATCATCATCATCGTTGTCGTCATTTTTTAAAAATTATCCTCTGCCATCCTCTTCTCCCCATATACTATTTCACTTAGTGATCTCAGCCCCCATCCTCCCCCACCATCAGATCCAACTATGTTTTCTATGCTAGTGTTTCTCAGATTCATTTGTCCAGCCCTAACATCTCTGTTGATCTCCAGCCTTGCATCTAGCCTACTAAATGTACTGAACTGGTTGTCCTGTGGATACTTAAAGTCTTCATGTCTGAAGCAAACTCACTGCATTTCTCCTATACTGCATCATACTCCCAGTGAGCCAGACTCCCAATCTAGGTGTCATCCTCTACTCATTCTTTCTCCTCCCCCTCCATAACCAATCTGTTGGCAAAACCTGTTGATTCTACCTTTGTTACCACACCTCTCCTGTAAATCCCCTCCTCTCCTCTGACATTGCCACCACCCTGGTGCCTGGACGATTGCTAGAGTCTGCTGTTTGGTCAGTCTGCCTCAAGTCTCTCCCCACTCCAGTCTGTCCTCTACTCAGCTGTCAAATTGGTCTTCTTAAAAGTATAAGTATGACCATGACACATGCACACACACTCCTATGCAATCAACTCCAGTGGCTCCCTGTTACCTCCACGATCAAATATAAAATCCTTTGACTTTTAAAGCCTTCCATAACCCAGCCCCTTTGTATATTTCTGGTCTTTTTAACCCTACATCGCCCCCTCCACCTACTGTGCAAACCAATGGTGCTGGGCTCTTTGCTGTTACTCACACATGGCACTACATCTCCAGGCTCCAAGCATTTTCATTAGTGGTCCCTATGCCTAGAAAAACTTTCTCTCTTGTCATCTCTGCCTCCCAGCTTCCTTGGCCCTCTTCAAGTTTCATCTAAAGTCCCACCTTCTACAAGAACTCCTCCCCAGTCCTCTTAATCTTAGAGTCTTCCCTTGGAGATTATCTCCAACTTACCCTGTATACATCTTGCTTGTGCACAGCTGTTGGCATGTTGTTTCTCCATCCAACTAGGAGCTCTTTGAGGGCAGGGACTGTCTTTTGGCTTTGTTTACATCCCCAGTGCTTAATAAATGCTTCATTGACTAACAGATTAATATATAAGTTGCTATGTTTTCACGGTGATCTTCCTGTTTCTGTTTACCATAAGCAAAGTCAAGCAAAATTACCAAGGGTCCCAGGAAATTGTTTCTGTCTCTGGGCACATGAAGACACAAATTGCTTTTTTTGCCTCGGTTACTTTATTTTGATCATAACAACTTTAAGCTCCACAAGGCACTTTTATTGACTCATTTGATCTTCACAACAACCCTGTGAGGTAGCTGCTATTGTAAACTCCATTTTATAGATGAGGAAACTAAGGCAGACAGAGGTTATGTGCCTTGCCCAGAATCACAAAGCTAGTGAGTGTCTGAGACCAGTCTTGGTACTCTTGCCCCCTTTCCTACCACTTTACCACTATCATCGAGAAAAAAGAGAACATGCACAACTAAAGGTCCCTTTTTTTGTTAAATCATGTTTGTTTTATGTATCACCACTGGTAAGAATTCATCTAAAGGCCAACATGCTGGAAAGAACCCACTAAAGTGATCCACAGATAGCTAATTCAGCCTATCACCAGGAATAGATTTGATGGCTTTTGAACACATCAGAACCTACAAAAGCCTAGATTAAGGGACCTCCTATCAAGATTATGAATTGGAATAAAGTTTAGTTCTACCTTCAAACCTTAAAATGCCAGTAAATGCATATATAATGACAAAGAATTCATGCAGTCTGCTCTGTTGCCCTAATAAAATATATATTTAAAAGAAAAGGCAGATTTCATTTTTACTATTCAAATTAAATGGGAGCACATTCAAATTTTTAGCATCTACCTTTAGGAAAGGGAGCAGTACTGCAGTCCATTTTTAAAAGCAAGTAATCCACAGTGACCCTCCATTACTGAAGAGGACAGAACAGAAAATGTAAGTGCTAGAAGAGAGCTTAGACATAAACATACTGGTACTATCCTCTCATTTATATCTAAGAAAGCTAAAATCAAGAGGTAATGTGATTATCTAAGATTACACAGTATTTAGTGGCCAAGATGAACCACTAAATATACCACACCACTGCTACTTCTTAAAACAGTTCCTAGAACCTCCTGGATAAACAAAATAGGAAACAATGAGGCCAGCTATGTATCAGTAAGATAACAGAAAATCTATTAGCTGAATTGAAAGTAGAAGCCTGTGGGAAATCCACCTGATTGGGTAGGCTGGTTACTGTAGAAGCAGCCTAGAAACTTAAATTTTGGTCAGTGGAAAACCTGAGTTGTCATTGGTCTTTTAAAGTACAAACCACTGGCTCCTGAAGATAGAACTAAATAAGTAATGCTGAGCGTCAGAGCCAGTATTTTGTTCCTTCAAAGAGTACCGAATGCAATGATCAGGATTCCCATATAACAAGCCAAGAACAGGTACAACATTTTCTTTGCTTTAGAGCTAAAAAGCTTCACCAAAAAAGAATTGGGGGTAGCAGAAAAACGAAGTTTCATTCTGCTGTTCCAGCAATTCTGGCCATCTCTTTCTAAACATATGAAAAGGAAAAAAAAGCCTCTGTTGTTCTCACCATCTTCCTGCCAACTCACCAGAGCAGCCACTTTAAAAGGGTCAAAGCTGATTCAGGCATCAGGAAAAGTGAACCACAAACAGGGAAAAATTGCAAACCTCAAAGAAAATGGAGTTATCCATCCATTTCAGATACACTAACAGGCAAAAGCAGTGTTCATTTCAAGAATTACTTCAAGGCTATATTATTTATTTCTTAATTTTAATTTGCTTACTTGTAAATACAGTCACAGCAGCATATGATGGTATCATACGATATATCCTAAAGTACATAGAGAACAGGAAAAATCATATGTACAATTTTACTTTATCATGGAATCCCTGAGAGTGATGAGGTTGAGGAAAAAAGAGGAATAGGAGACACTGTTATCTAGTAGAAGGAGCCAACTGGAGTCAAAGAACCTGAGCTTCATGAAATTCTAGCTCTACTCCTTACTACCTGTGCTAACTCTCAGCAAGTTGTCTTCATCACTATAAGCATCAGGTTTCTCTCCTATGAAACCGGGGCGAGGGGGATTTGAGGGTATTTGAATGAGTTCATCTCGTCTTTTCCACTTCTTGATCCTATGAATCCCTATGAGGCATTGAGAAGTCAGAAGTGACTTGCCCAAGGTCACCAAATTAGTCTCAGCCAAGTCCTTCAACTTCTATTCTATATACTACCTCACATAAGGTGAAGAAAAATGTTAGAGTTGGCTATTTTTTGCTGATGTTTTGACAGATTTGTATTTTTCACTGTGAAGTTAATTAAATATGCAATTTTCAAACCACTTCATTTATATACTTATAATATGCTCACAGAGGCCAAGGACTAGCAATAAAGGAAAACCCAGGTCACTGAAGAGCTGAGTCAGATTCTCTCAAAGTAAAGCTGTTCCTTCCATATTGTAAAGCAATTACCACTTGTCTTCAGTTTCAAAAAGCATTTATTTGAATTATGAATCTCATAAGTAAAAAAAATTATCAAGAAAAGGCTTCCAGAATTTTATTAAAAAGAAAATCAAATGTTCCTTTACAATGTACTTTGGCACAACACAAAGTGTGCTAGATTTGGAGTCAAATAACATGGATTCAAATCCTAGCTCCCCAGAACTGCCAAGGTGTACTGTACACCAGACTTTGACTCTCAGGTCCAACATGACCCTCTTGACATGACTGCCAACCCAAATGCTCCTGTTCAACAGCCAAAAATGTTACTACAACTAGACATGAACCATGAAATTAAAGAGACCCATGCCAAGATAAAAAAAAAAAAACTTGTTCATTTTATTATTCTTCAATGACTTGACTACGAATTCATTTAACAGTAAATGTGAATGATAATAAGTATAATGCTTTTTAGTAGTATACTTGCCATCACAGGTAATAGCATATGCCCACCAAACTAGGATTAGAAAGCATACTATCCCATTAAAGCAATGTAGTAGTTCTTTCACAACTAAGGTAGAGGTCAATTATCACTTGAAAATTGCAGAGAGTAACCATTTCTTTTCCTAAAGGATGACAGAAACTCTAAGAACACAATACAGATCATGATGATGAAATATTTGTAAAGTTAAGTGCTAGCTTTAGTATTCATATCTTTTCATTTGTGCTATTCTACTTTGAAATTTTCCAAGTTCAACTTTATCTGCCTGTTTGCCTTCCTCCCCAGATCCTGCACTTTAGAAATAAAATAATCATACTTCTCTCTCTCTAAGCCATCCCCCAAAAATCCAGAAGGAGCATCACCTATTCTCACCACATTGTTATTCTGAGCACCTATTTAATTCTGATCTGAGATCTTTAATTTCAGATTGTTTCCTATCCACGAAAAAAGCCCATCCACAAAAACTATTCTATCCAAAATAGTAACTTCTACTGCTGTGGTCAGATAAGAGTTTAATCACAGGGCAGCATATTACAGTTTCAACAGAAAATTAAATCTGTTTTCCCGCAAAGCAACTTAAATAGCAATCTTCTCAACTACATTCCTTACTCCAATTTTTCCCAGGTCCTTCTCAGAATTAGTTCTCAGAAACACATAAATAAATCCAGTGCACAGTCAGAGACTTCCAAACCTGCTCTGACAGATTCTGGCCAGTCATTTGTAAAGCTTTTGAATAATTCGACTGCACCCCACAATCCCACGTGCACCAGTCTTTGGCTTTCAGCATATGTTCCTTCCCTTCCTGGAGGCCTCGTTCTAGGCTTTTGAGGAAAGAAGAACAAAGGCTTCATTTGAATGGATCATACTTCCAGCAGAGAGGTTGGAAATACATTGTCACAAAAACCCTCTCCAAATAAACACTTCTCAAAATGTACATGCAGACTGCCTAATTTTAAAAAGGCAATCCACCAAGTACCTGCCACCCTTTAATTTTAAAAACTCATAAAATAAATGCCTCTTCAGACATGCTATATTTTATTCCATTAGGTTCTAATTAGAACAGAGAAAAGCAGGGATCCTCAGCACCAAACAAGACAGTTCAAATGAGATGCTGGTTACTTTCATTTCTCTGAATTGACAGAATAAGATCACAAGATTTTGAATATCAGGAGGATCCTCGTGATCATTACATTGTGGAAAATATCATGTATAGCACTTGATATCTTATGGGTTCCTTGTAAATTAGACTATCAAACTAATATACATATTAGTTAATGATGTCATCATTTTTTAAGCAACCAGGTCTTCCCTGTTCCCCCCACAGGCTGAAACGTAACATATCAATTACTGAATTTTTACATTATTTTTTTGGTCTAGAACTTTAATTACATTACTGCAGAGAACTCCTAGGATAGAAAGTGTTTTGACTGATGCAGATCATCAGTTTGTAACTTACAGCCTTAAAAAGGATTGCTTGGGACCCTAAAGTCCCGCTGCTGGGATGTAACAACTTCCATAACATCAGGAACTATCTATATACTTTCTTCTCTAAAAACCTTATACCACCTAGAACAGTGCTTTGGACAAGTATTCAAAAAATATCTCTTGAATGAATACAGGGAACATGAGTGTTAGAAAAACTTTCCTAATGGTTAATGAGCTACATAAATGAAGTGAAATACTATAATACCGTTAAGTCCAACAAGTAAAAAGACTAGAAAGAAATCTGGAAAAATCTTCATGAAATAATACAAAGGTACAAAAGCCAAGCCAGAATAATAATATATAAATACATTACCTAGAATATGAAAAACTCAAGAAGCATGTTCTAAGTATCTACACTATGTACCAGGCACTATGCCAAGGTGCTAGGGATACAAAATATGAAATAACCCTTCTCACAAATGCTTACCAAGAAGAAAGGTACATGAGAATGAATGGACAAAGAACCCTAATAAGCACTTGGAAGCAGTAACTGAAAAACTGTTATAATACTTAATGCATCAAAATTAATTTAAATGGGGGGGGCAGAGCCAAGATGGCGGCTAGAAAGCAGAGACTAGTGTGAGCTCCCCACCAAGTCTCTCTAAAAACCTATAAAAATTATCTCTGAACCAATTCTAGAACTGCAGAACCGACAAAATAGCATAGGGAAGCAGGGCTCTAGCCCAGGACAGCCTGGATGGTCTCTGGGTAAGGTCTATCCGGCACGGAGGTGGGAGCGGAGCTGAGCGGAGGGGAGTGGAGCCCAGCGTGGGCAGAAAGGACCAATGAGACCAGGAGCCGGGCGGAGCATGCCCTAGAGCCCTGAATCAGTGAGCTGCGGCAGTTACCAGACTTCTCAACCCACAAACACCAAGAACAACAGAGTAGGTTAGTGGGAGAAGCTGCTGGGAACTGGGATAGAGTTTGAGGTTTGGCCACTGCCCTGGGGGCAGTGGAGGTGGGGCACCTTTAGAACTAGAGCTGCAGTTGCTTCTGGCCCCAGGCCCACCTGGTGGGAGGAATTAAGTGGCAGATAAGAGCAGGAGTGAAGAGCCTGCTGAAGATCTAAGTCCAGTCCTGGTTGGGGGTTCTTGGGGAAGGAAGAGTGCTGGTGAGGCAGAGCTGGAGCATCCGCCCAGGCTTGGAACATAGAACTCTTTAGTCTACAAGCAGTCATACCCCGCTGAAAAACTCAAGGGTTAAGTGAGTTGTCTGGGAACATGGCCAGGCAGTGAAAACGCACCCAGATTCACTCTCAGACTTTGGAATCTTT
>JAQQSZ010010054.1:0-12610 GCA_028646595.1 Phalanger gymnotis
GTTAAGTGTCTGAGGTCGGATTTGAACTCAGGTCCTCCTGACTCCAGGGCCAGTGCTATATTCACTTTGCCACCTATCTGACCCTTTAACTTTTATTATACTTTGCTTTGTGCACGTTATATTCTCTCTATTGAAATGTAAGCTTCCTGATGACAGTGATCATGCCATTTGTATCTTTGTATCACCAATGTGTAACACAGTGCCTTGAACATTGTAGATGCCTAATAATTGTTTTTTACTGCATCAAATTGACCCAAATTATCTCCACAGCATATGAATATCTTTTAGATCAAAATTATAAACAATGGGTGTGATGGAAGAAGCCATAGCCAAAATAACTGACCTAATTTCCCTCTTCCTTCCTTCTTCCCTCCCTCCTTCTCTCTCTCTGTCTCTCTTTCTGTCTCTCTGTCTCTGTCACTCTGTCTCTGTCTTCTCTCTCTCTCTCTCTCTCATTCTCCTTGTCTTCTGTCTCTCTCTTGTGCTCTCTCTCTCTCTCTCTCTCTCTCTCTCTCTCTCTCTCCCTTTAATTTTCCTTCTGACTTTTATATCAATGCAGATCCCCCTTCTCATTTACCATATGATTCTCACTCAAAGTGAGAGAAAAGATGAAAATCAGGACAAACTGTGATTAACTACAAATAAAATTTAAGCACACACAGGCAGAGAAAAATCTAATGGAAACCAATGTAAAGTGGTCATTCATGCTTAACAGTGTACATCATCTAAAAAATTTTTTTTCTAACACATTCACAATGTAAACAAAACAATTTGTCCCCTTTTCTGCTCTGGAAAGGGGAAATATTAACACATCTTATGAGCTCTCCAAGGTCAAACGCTGTTCCTCTGCAACAGAGTGCCAACTTTTCAATTACATGTCCACCCTTATTCTCTTAGGTTGCCTCAGGCCCCAGAGACGACTCTGTCCAGTAAATGGCCCTTTCATTCTCTGTTACTAATCACATTCTAGTTGACAAATCATTTTTAATCTGAGTAGGTGTATTTTGCAGACCCTGCTAGAGGCTTTGGTGTAGACAAGGAAAAACAAACAAACAACCTTGGTTACAATCATGCTGTCAAGGTTAATGTCTCAGGAAATGACCAAGTATTGATTAAGGAGTAACGGGCCAGATGGTCAAGAAGCAAAAAAAGGAAAAAAATTACTCATCTCGTGTGAATCAGATAAAGGGAATCTTGTGTAATTCACATGTATGGTAGAAGAGACTCTCAGGCTATAACATTTAGAATAAGAACAGTCTGATGAGAAGCATAGTCTAATGAGAAGAACACTGATGAGAAATAGGGATATCTCGTTTGTAGCCCCAACTCTACCATTTCCTTGCAATGGCAAAATTCAGAAGAGCTGCCTGGGTTTCCTACATCTCTTTCCAGGAGATCCTAAGCAAACTGGAGGTGGTGGGGGATGCCTTTTCTTTCACTTATTCTGCCCCAATCAATTCAATTAATTAAGCACTCAATAAGTGTCTACTGCAAGCAAGGTACTGTGCTTAGTGTTGAACTTTGAGAAATCAGAATGTCTAGAGAGTGAAAAGAAGCAGAGGCAACATGCATATAAATATGTATATATGTATCTATGTGTATATATATTCTCTTTGAGTCTGGCAAAGTAAGAAAAGGAACTATAGGAAAGGCATCTTAAAGATGCAGGAGACTTGGGAATGATTGTAGGAAACAGCAGGAAAGAACTTCTCCTGTCCCCAAGTCTCTGGTTGCATCCTCTCACTCCCATCACTCCCCACACAAATCACTCAAGAAGTAGCATCTGCTCTCCACTCAACCTTCCTCTTATAACTCTGCCCCCTCCTCCCCACACTTCAAGATGACCTATCACCCTCAAAGTCTACCATGATTTCATTCATTTAGTAACCAACTTTCCTGTTGAGGATGCCATCATCCTTCTAGTTAATCTAGGTTTGAAACCCTGAAACCATCCCAAAATCTTCCCTCTCCACCCCACGCCCCATTATATCCAACCAGCTGCCCACTCCTGTGATTTCTACCTTGACAACATCCCTCACATCTGTCCACTTCTCTCTAATCTCATCGCCACCACACCAGTTCAGGCCCTCATTATTTCTTGCATGGCAATAGCTTTCACAGTCAGGAGCCAAGCTATCATTCCAAACTAATTTCACATTATTTCCCTTCACAGATTCAACTTTCCATCTAGACTGGCATCCAAGTGTTCCACCCAAGACAGTTAAAGTGCATATTACATAATTTCAACAGGTTCATCAATGCTGTAACACTTTACCTCTGCTGAACCTCAGTTCGGCCATCTATGAGATGAGTATATGGAATCAGTTGATCTCTCAGGTCTCTTATAGCTCTAAAATTCTCTGATTTTATTGTTTTAATTTTATTTAATACAGTTTCCTAGAGGGATAATTCCTACTATCTGATGACTTATGAAAAAAATATATGAACAGGTAGGAATAGTGCCTGAAAAAAAATTCATTTGCTCTTTTATGAGCTCTGGATGAAGCTAGTTTCTAGTTACTGTTCAATAAAAATTTTATTAGGTGTATTCTACAATAAAGCTATGCTATAAGGTGATTACCAGAACTGTCATTTGGTGGTGGTGACAGAAAATAATCACCAAGGCTTAATGTAATAACAATTATCTCCTAATATATTTTTCTTACAACAAAAGGACATGCTCATTGTGTTTGCAGAACATCTGACTTCCTTAATCAAAAGTTAATGAGAGGGGTTGACAACAATAAACACCTAATGAAAGACTTTCCAGAAGATTAGGCCTGAATATTAAACAGATATTTAGAGTGGGAGGGAATGCTGCCTATATGGGGGTGTGCAGTTGTCCTTGCTTTATTAAAATGGGAGGCAATAGGAATCGTGGTGGTTCCATCCAAAGACCAAATCTGTCCTAGTTTCATTTCATGGTTTTTTTATGCAAATGGGCAACGGAGTCTGAACCCTCCCCACAAAACACAAGGAATTCATTATCTTGGTCAGGCAGCAGAAGAAGCCTGTTCTGTTTGATGCCTGTGAGCCTGGTTTTCTCCACATTTTAATTGGGAATGCTTTACATACGTCTCTTGTTTCTTTACACTGAGCCTCCCCCAGAAGTCTAAGAGACATCCCTAACTTTTAACCACTGGGGTGATGAAAGAGATGAAAATAAGCCTTAAACAACTGTCATCCCAGGAGTTTCCTGCTAAAATCTTTTTTCTGACTCGTCAGTCAGGACTGTCTAGTCTGTTCTACTCTAGTGAGCACTGGTGAACAGACAGAAATAAGGAGATGGGGAGTTCCTTCTCACACCTGCCTACCTACCACTCTCTCTTAGACGTTGAGTGACATGCAGTCCAAAAGCTTCTCTTTCATCATTCCCCTGAGGCTAAAGAGAAAGGAAGAAAGTCAAGAAGCTGTCACTCCAGACACCAGGATGTTAGATCAACAATTTTAGCTCCATGCTCATCCTTGTCTTTAGTATTCAACTAGACTTCCACCTTTCATAACTAAATCACAGAATAATAGAGGCTGAAGGAAACCTAGGTGTCATCTAGTTGAACCCCTTCATTTTACAAGCAGTGAAACTGAGGTCTAGAAAGAGGAAGTGACTTGCCCAAAGTCACACAGGTTAATAGGTGTCAGAGCCAGGACTTCAATCATGGAATTTTGACTCCAAAGGCAGCTCTCTTTCCATTACAGACACCATATGCCACCACATATACCATCATTAAATACCACCATAATTCCCCATCATTTCCTCAATGCTCATAGAAATGTATGAACATATGGCCAGACACAGACATGTATTTTTGTTGATTTTTAACAAGGTAAATTTTTGTCTTCAGCAGATGGTTCCAAGAAGAAAATAAAATTCATTTGTGAATTGAAGGATGCCCATGCTGACTTCATTAGCTGTTCTTTTTCTCAAAGGATGCTTACCCTATGGATATCCTGTTTGGGGACTCCACGCAGGCTGCAGTAATAATGAAGATGTTCCCAGCCAGTAAGAAACTCATCCAAGGCATCTTTCTGGGGACAGTAACCAATGAGAATGCCTGAAGCACCAGAAGAAGATAGGACCATTTCATCCCTATTAAGAAAAAAAAAACAAAATGTGAGAATTGATTTTAAAATCACATTTGAATTCATCTTCAGAATGCTGTATCTCTCTTTTAAGGCATTTCTTGGTTTATTCCTGAACAATATTGGAGCTCCGTGGGATTCTTGATGTGTTATTGACTGAATTAATACAACTTTATATAACACATGCCATGTTTGTAATGCGATGATAGGCATCTGACAAAAATTAGAAAGAAAACACTGCCTAAATTCTCCAAAATGTAAGCACAGAATGAACTGTATTCAATAAAACTGTTAAATATGGTTAAAAGCATATTGAGCCAGACTCTGTTGAATTAATGAGTTATCCATTAAGCTTTAAAGAAACAAAAGTATCAAATTATCATGTGATAATTGGGTATCACATAATAAGGAGGATTGGAGGTATGGGCACTGAAAACTTAACAAGCATTCAGTTTATTCATATAGCAGGTATATGCCAGGGACTGAGGCGGGCAGAACATTACAATAATATCTTTCATTTATATAGCACTTTATGTTTACAATGGGCTTTCCTTGAAACCACCCTATCCTGCCAGTAATAGTCTAAGAGTTCCTCTTTATAGAAGAAGCTCTACCTCAGAGATGTCAGATGACTAATCTACAACCCAGAGTTAGTAAGTGAAACATCGTAGATACAGGTACATCAAAATACTCATAGATCAAAGGCAAAACAAACTCCTCCATCATAGCACTATGTAAGGTGAGTTTACTTTCAGAAGTGATATAGAGTAGGTACAGAGGTAGGAAGATCTCCAGCAGGGAAGCTTAGTCACAGTATACAGACAAATACTATTCAATATCATTCTTCCCAACCAACAGATCAAGCCAAAAGGAGGGGGAGGGGGTGGTGAACACTTATTGAAATTCCCCTGTGACATCCTGCCTTACCTCATGAAATGTAAATCAAACTTCAGCATGGGATTTGACACAGGAAACTATCTTGAACCATAACAGACATCACAGAGTGGCAAGTGGGGCTGTTTCCCCATAATAGACCATAGGATCTGTGATTTAGAGCTGCAAAGGGCTTTAGTGTCTGTCTACCCCATTCCCCTTATTTTTTTCAGAGATGAGGAACTGAGGTTCAGAGAAGTTAGGTAATTTTCCCAACATCACACAGCTTACACGTGGCAGAGATTGGACTAAATCTCTGGCTCAGGGAGTCCAAATCTAATGCTCTCTCCACTATGTGATCCTGACAAAAGTATATTCGTTTATGTAGTACTGGATGTCTTATGGTAGCAAAGAACTAGAAATAAAAGTTAAAGTCCATAAGTCAGGGGGGAAAAGCTAAACAGATTGTGGTACATGAACGCCAAAGAAAATTAATATAAGAAACAACAAATAGGAAGAATTCAGAGAATATACAAGTAGAGGAGACTTGGTTCAAATACCACGGGCCTCTGAGACACAGTATAGATCCCAGTTTACATCACACTTTCCTTGAACCCACTTGCTTTGCTTTCATTAAAAAGTATAGGCTGGCTTGACCAAGATACTGGCTTAGACCCGCTTAGCTAAAGTTGACGAGACGTATTGCCAACCCACTTTGGAAGGAATTCTATATTTAGAGTAAAGAAACCTGGATTCATATCAGACACTTATTATCACATGAGTTATTACCTCGGAGTCTCAATTTTCTCATCTATTAAAATGAGATTTAAGATGTAATACTACTCTTCCTGTATATCTCATGGGGTTTTTGTATAGAAATCACCTTTAAAATGTTAAATGCTATGTAATTTTAAGTTATTATTCTACATGCTACCTAGTCAATCCAACTAAAATCTTTCGGCCTCACTTTCCTCCCATGTAAGCTCTTTCTCAAAGGGTAGGAGATACTAAAAATCATAAATTAGCTCTTTGTTCTGTCCACAAAACATGAGAACTTCACTCAATGACCAATAATTTTACCAATGACCAGTGGATATGGAAATAGATATGGAGGGACTGAGTGTTACCTATTGTTCTTTAACCAAAAAATAAAACCAGAAGAGAAAAGGAAGTTGAAGTTAAGCAGAATCCTTACTCAGGTTTTCTTTTGAGAGGCAAATACAACGGTTGATAAAGCTAGTTTGACTGTACGTGTGAAGAATATGATTTCTGAAGCAATAAACATCATTTAATAGGACCTTTGAAAATATTGTATGCAGTTTTCATGATGTTACTGAAAAAATACTACCATTAAAATAATTATAGTTTATGTGTCAACATTGCTCTCAAACATTGAGGAGGTGGAGAAATTACCTAAAGCTTATGAAGATTTTTGAAAGCAAATCAATATTACTGTACTTGGATGCTCAGTAAGCTTGATGCAAAGGTAGGCCAAGGGGAGAACAAAGGAAAAAACAGAAGCTATGGCTCCTGAATAAGAGAAAAGGGGAACCAAAGATTTGTATATTATGTAGAACCTATATGTCCACAGTATATTTAGAGAAGAAAATTGTTATGCAAAGGGCATGGCATATATCCTAAAACATCAATTAAAATGAAATAAAGTGTATTTAAGCAGACAAGAAACAATGTTTGGCTAATGTGTGAGTGATCCCTACATTGGATGTCAGTACTATCACAATGCCAACTTGTTAGACTAAAAATAAAAAGTAGTAATCAAGAAGAAGAATTAAAATAAGAAAAAAGATATGGTAAATAACGAAAATAAGTCCACCTGACTTATTTAAATGAGTTATAGATACCCCTCAATGGGAAATGGCTAAAGAAATAATCCTAGTGCTTATATGGTATTCTCAAGGTTTCCAAACATTTCACAAATATTAACGCTCATTTTATCCTCACAACCTTAAGAGGTAAGTGTTAATATTATCCCCATTTTATATATGAGCAAAATGAGGTAGAGGTTAAGTGACTTGCTCAGAGTCTCACAGCTAGGAAGTGTCTAAGACAGGATGTGAACTCAGGTCTTCTTAACTCCAAAGCCTTTATCCAATGCACCACCTAACTGCCTTATGGATATCAATAATGTTTATAATCATTTCCTAAAGAAGTTTAACATACAAATACATTTCTCTATTGAGGAGACCAGAACAGCCAAGAAGTTGCATCATTAAGCAGTCATTTGATCTCCTTTCAAAATACAGAAATATGGCAGCCAAATATAGAGTAAAAAAGATTCTGTAAAATCTCATGGAGAAGGGTGAATGAAAATTATGAACAGTATTTTTCAGAAAACAAAAAGATGTATTAGATGAACCTAAAAGGTTGGTGAAAGATTCAATTCAGCAAAATTGTAGTGAGGGGATTTAAGCATGAAGTTAGAAGGAAGACAACAAACATGAAAACATAAAGTTTTATAAAGACTGTTGTAGCAAACTCTGTATTCTAAAAATTACAGTTTCAGAAATGCACCATAAGGAGGTTGAAATAACCCAGAAGAAAAAAAAGGATAGGAAAAGCTATTGTTGTCAAACATGTATAGAAAGATGAGGTTCATGAAGGCCAAAAAGCTTGAAAGGACTTAAAGACTTTGAGGGATAAAATCTCAAGACCGCTGAAGAAAGGAGAGATACCACGTCATGGACGGGGGTAGAGGTGCGGCAGGTAATGTAAGATCTTGTGGTGACACCCAAAAAAGGTTACTGAAAGAATAGCAATAATTACCTACTTTTGTGATTGTTTCCCTATGCAATTTTTTTGAGAATAATCTACACAGAGAGCAAGAATATCCTTGTAGATATTAGAAGAGAACAGGTGAGATTTTGAAAATTATAGTCCATTGGAAATAATATCTTTATGATCCTTTAATTGACTGACAGGTAGCAAGAAAACAAAATCCTTTTGTGCTTAATGTATGTTGACTATAAAAAGCTTCTCATATACAGGAGTAAAACCCTCCCTTAAAGGCTCTGCTCCAACAAAATGTCTCTGATATGTATGCAAAAAATCCTACAAGAGTTGTTAAAAGGCATAACAAGAGAGAAAAATGTGGTCTGTGATCACCCAATTAATTAATATCAAGTGAAACCAATCAGGGAGAATCTAGAGCTCAATTCAAACCAAAGCTGGGCTTCCCTATACATGGAAAGTGCCTCTATGAACTTCTCTAAACAAATGGTTTTGTGTTGATTATATCAAGCACTGGAACATTACAAAACTTCCTAAATGAGATCCATCAAAACAACCATTCGAATGAGTCTGTCCCAATTATCCATACAGGAACAGCCAGGCTGATGAATGGAAAATTTGTATTGTCCGTATTCGGCTATGTCATTGCATAGACAAACTATAGAATTCATTCTTCAGTACAGATATTTGGGACTGATGCTACTAATGAACAATCAACTGGGCTCAAAACAGAATGAGAGGAAGATGGTGGCCTAGATTGTCTTGTGGAAATTGCATAGTTCCTTTAATAGCCTGAGGAAAAGGATAGACAGACAAGGATAGGTTGTGATCTGCATCAGTGGAAAGTACAGGCATTGATGAGACCAGAGAGTCATTGAAGTATAGGAGTCTATACATAACACCACTTGGCCATAATAAGTTACTCTGGGGTGAGGAAGGCCTTGGTTTGTCTCTTGCCTCAAACCCTAAAAGAGATTTATGATCACTGACAAACAACAATCTCTTATTGTTTAATTTTGCTTATCGGTAACATGAGGATAAAAATAAAATACAATTTGTGGGGCTCTGCGAAGTACTTTTTCAAACCTAGAAGCCTGATACTGATAGGAATAAACAGTGCATTGGTATAGTGCTTTGGTATTTACAAAATTCTTTCTTCACCACAATTTTGTCAAAGTTGAATATTGAAATTCCCCTTTTAACATATGGAGCAGGGACTCAGAGTTTAGAAAATTTGCCTAAGGTCTCATTCCTTTGTAGGTAGAGTACAAATCCATACATTTGACAGTGCCTTTTTTTAGCAAACCTGATGGGGGCAAGGGGAGGACATGTATTTTGGTACAACTCACTTACAGAAATCATTAAGAATGGGAATCACCTGTTCACTGGGTTAACATAATAACTGTGATCTACAAGTAAATATGTGTTTATTATAGAGGACAGTAGTCAGGGATTTTATATTAGAAAAAATATTAGAAAAAGTTCTGTAATTTAAATCAAATAATCAGAGTATTGTGAAAGATCTTTCCCAAACTTAGGATTTTCTCACTTGTTAATCATTTTATATTACCAAACTGGAAAAAGAGCCATAAAAACCTAATCCATACTTGCCTTAATTTGGACACATATCCAGAAAATTTTATGTAGAAGCTAGGGATAAAAGTGCCATCATCCTGTACTACTGAAGTCCCTCTAAAACATTTGAGTGAAAAAATGCATACCCATTCAATCAATTAATCACTATTTCTTATGCACCTACTGTGTACCACTGAGGATCCAAAAAAAGGCAAAAGACGGTCCTTGGAGTCAAAAAGCATACAAATGTTTTCTATTATTTTTATTTGTTTCATTAAATTTTTCTCAAATACATTTAAAAAATTTAACAATCTTTTTCTTATTTTGAGTTCCAAATTCTCTCCTTCTGTCTTCCCCTCACACCTCCTTGAGAAGGCAAGCAATTTGATTTTGATTGTATATGTGAGATTGTGCAAAACATATTTCCATATTAGCCACATTGCAAAAAAAGCACAAGCAAAAGAAAACAATAAAGATAAAGAAATTTTAAAATAATATGCTTCAATCTGTACTCAGAGTTCATCATTTCTTTCTCTGGATACTGATAGCATTTTTCATCATGGATCCATTTGGAGATGTCTTGGGTCACTGACCTGATAACAGTAGCGAAGTCCTTCACGGTTGATCATCCTTATAATACTCCTGTTACTATGTACAATGTTATTCTGGTGCTGCTCACTTCACTTTGCACACTTTCATATAAATCTTCCTAGGTTTTTTTTATGAAACCATCCTGCTCATCACTTCTTATAATACAATAGTATTTCATTACATTCATATACCACAACTTGTTCAGCCATTCCCCAATTGATAGGCATCACCTTGATTTCTGATTTGTTGCCAACACAAAGAGAGCCACTATAAATATTTTTGTACAATGCATTTGTATCTATTTTCTTTGATTTCATTGGAATACAGGGCTAGCAGTAGTATTGCTGGGTAAAAAATGGTATGCACAGTTTTATACCCTTTGAGCGTAGATCCAAATTGTTCTCTAGAATGGTTGGACCAGTTCACAACTTCACCAATAGTGCATTAGAGTCCCAATTTTTCCACATCTCCTCCAGGATGTTCCTTGTGTGTCACATTAGCCAATCTGACAGATATGAAGTAGCATCTCAGAGTTGTTTTAATTCACATTTTCATAATTAGTAGTGATTTGGAGCATTTTCTCATGTGACTATTTTGACTATTTTTTAAGCAATCAGGGTAAAGTGATTTGCCCAGGGTCACACAGGTAGTAAGTGTCTTAGGCTGAATTTGAACTGAAGTCTTCCAGACTCCAGGACTAGTGCTCTAACCACTGTATCACCTATCTGCCCCTTCATGTGACTATTAATAGTTTTGATTTCTTCTTCTGAAAACTGCCTGTTCATATCCTTTGACCATTTAGCAACTGAGGAATGACTTATTTTTATAAATTTGGTTCAGTTTCCTTTATAATACAGAAATGAAAACTTTAAAAACTTGCTGCAAATTTTTTTCCAGTTTCTTGTTTTCCTTATAATTTCAGCTACATTGGTTTTATTTGTTTAAATGCTTTTTAACTTTATGTAATCAAAATGGTCCATTTTGTATCTTGTGATGCTCTCTATCTCTTCTTTGGTCATAAGCTCTTCTCTTATGATAGATAGGACAGGTAAACATTTCCAGGCACCCCTAATTTATCTATGATCCATTTTTACCTTCTCTTAAGATGTTGTTCTATGTCGAGTTTCTGCCAAATTACTTTCCAGTTTTCCCAACAATTTTTGTCAATAGTGAATTCTTACACCAAAAGCTTGGATCTTTGAGTTCCTCAAATACTAGAACACTATCATCATTTGCTATTGTGTATTGTGTGCCTAATCTATTCTATTGATCCACCATTCTATTTCTTAGCCAGTACCAGATTGTTTTGATATCTACCACTTTGTAATATAGATTTGTATCTGGAACTGTCAGGCCGCCTTCCTTTACATTTTTTCCATTGATTCCCTTGATATTCTTGACCTTTAATTTGTCCAGATGAATTTTGTTATATTTTTAGCTCTATAAAATGATTCTTTGGTAGTTTGCTGGGTATGACACTGAATAAATAAATTAATAAGAATCATATATACAGAACTAATGTAGAATTGTCATTTTTACCATATAGACTCAGCCTATCAATGAACTACTTATATTTCTCCAATTGTTTAGATACTTATTTGTGTGAAAAGTAGAAAAGCTCATATGTGCTTTGAAGCATATATGACATACATATTTTGAGAATTGCTTTATAGTACTCTACCAAATTAACCAGACTACGTATCTGTGAATTCACTACGGTACCTACAATGAGAATTTTCTCTAGTTCACATGAAAGCTAGAGGATCAATATGGTAGCTAGTCTGCCCTGAATATTGGAGACAAGGCTTTACAATGCCCCTTAATGTATACTACCTGATTTGAGAGTTACAACAGCTTGGTAGAGAACCTATTACCAGTATGATGATTCCTGTTTTGCAGAAGGGAAATTTGAGGCTTTGTGAAGTCATGTGATGTGCCTAAAGTGACTTACATAGCTCATACATTTTAAAAGCAACATGTGAACCCATCTTCCTAATTATGTTTATCTATCTATTCTGACATTTTTCCTTTCATGCCATCCACAGCATTTTCATCTTGTTCCTCAAATGATAAATGCTACTAACAACATCCTTAACCATTTCTGCTTCTTAAAGAATCATACTCCTAGCATACCCACAAAAGGGAAGATTTCTAAGCTTTTCTTAGATGAATAACTTATGAAATAGAACTTAAGGCTTATTGGTTTTTTTCTAAAATTTGTCCACATTGATTTCTTACAGAACAAATACTGATGGCATACCTTAAAAAGAAAGCGAGATTTATATAATAAAAGTCATGATGAAATTGATTACGATTTTCATTCCTCATTAAATAATTTCACATGCTGCTAAAACACAAGGGGCATACTAAGTTTTGTATTTTCCACATTAATAAAGCACAAACGTGATGATCGATTGATTTTACTATCCCTATAAAAAGCATGCAGAGTTTGAGAAACATAATATTATTTGCCTTATCAGAGAAAGTTTTGCTAAGTACAATTCATGTAATAACAGATATTGGAAAGAATCATTCAATACATAAATTCTCTTATTTTGGCAGAGGAATTTCAAGGAATATTTTCACTATCTCGGATTCTCTGTAGTGTATCCACATCCATGGGGATGAGGACAGAGATAACAAGAGCTCTCCAGTTTCGGAACAAGGAGTGCTTCAAAAGAAAATGGAAGCTGAAAGCGTTCAGATGGCCCAGCATGAAAACATAAAAACAACCTTGCATTAC
>JAQQSZ010010055.1:0-12609 GCA_028646595.1 Phalanger gymnotis
GGATTCCAGGTTCAGCTCTCTGTACACTGTACCACTGACCTGCCTTATTATTATAAATTGAGCAAATTTATGTAGCATTTCAGACTTACAAAGCACTTTCCTTGCAATGACTGTGTGAGGTAAGTTTTAAAACTTGTTCAATTGTGTCCATAAAAGTTAGAGACAAGGGGAAAAATCATTACCCCTACTTAAAAAATTCTAATAAGAGATTGCCAGGGCAGGAGAAAATGGCCTGCCTTTGCTGTGGGACAAGAAAGCTGCTTTAGTATCAAGAGGACATGATTCTGTTTGGTTTTGGCTTGTCCTCTGCTAGTTTATTGATTTCTTGGATTTGAGGCCACACTGCTGCAACCTTGACTACCCAATTCATGAGGTCTGGAGGCACTGAGGTACAATTAGGAAAACACTAAACTTGGAGAAAGAAGATCCATGTTTAAATTTCACCTCAGAACTTTACTAGATGTATAACTTCATCTCTCAGTCTACTCAGAGACTCAGGAAGGGGGAACTAAGAATGGAAAGGCAAACTTTGTTTGTCATGATAAAGCAGTACATTTTTTTTTTAATTAAGGACAAAGTCAAAGAGAAAATACCAGGATTTTAGAGCTTTGAAGTCTTATTTTTATGTGGAATTGAGTGTTGTAAACTAAAAATAAAAAATGAATTAAAAAGAAGTCTTCTTTTTAAATATTATCTAATCTAGTCATAAATTTTGGATACAGTTATTTATGTCCTTCACTTCATGATTTTTTACCAGTTCTTTCTTATTTTTTTGGTGATTTTTCTTCAGTTCTTTCTATTTTTATAATAGAAGGAAAATGAGTCAGAGAGCCATTTCCCTTAGGAGGACTTAGAGAGAAGAAAACACCTTAAAGTTTAAGTGGTATTGCTCAGAAAATATTATCTCATGTTTTCTTATAGGGTATGTAATAGTGACAGATGTCCCATTCTCCCTCCCTCTCTTCCTCCCTTTCTCTCTTTCTCCTTCCTCCCCTCTCTACCTCCCTTTCTTTCCTTCTTTCTTTCCGTTTTCCCTCCCTTCCTCTTTCTCTCCATTCCTTCTTCTCTCCCTCTCTCTCTTCCTTTCTACCTTCCTTCCCCCCTCCCTTCCTCTTCCCTCCTTTCTTCCCTCTTTTCTTTCCTTCTTTCCTTCCTTCCTTCTCTGCTCCTCCTCTCCTTTTTTCTTCCTCCATTCCTTCTTCTATTTCTTCCTCCCTCCTTCCTTCCTTTCTTGCTTGCTTTCTTCCTTCTTTCCTTTTTCTCTCCTTTCCTCTCTCCCTTCCATCTTCATGTTCAGGACACTCTAAAATAGCAAGAGAAGCCAATAGGAGCAGTATTGACCTGGAACATGTTTGAACCATTATTGAAAAGAATAAGTTAAAAATGTTGCTTTGGATAGAATAACTTAGTAGACTTAGTTGTCAAAACTGTCACTTAATCTATCTGGTCTCAGTTTCCCCATTTATAAAAATGAGAGGGTTGGACTGCGTGATCTCAAATATGCCTCCCAAGTCCATAATTCTATTCGCATTTTGATGATGGGCCCGCAGAGGCTGGGATACAATGCTGCTGCCTGGACTGTCTGCCCCCTGGCATGTGGGAGGGACTGGCTCAGTGCTGGGGAGACTTGCCTCCAATAGGAGGGGAACTAGTTTCCTTGGATCATTAAACCACATCCTTGGCATCCTGGAGGACAAATTATTTAATGTTTAGGGAGGTCACAGGAGCCAGAATTTGAGCTTGGGCCCCCAGCTATCTTTTCTGCTTTGTGATTCCTCTCCTGAAGAGGTGATCAGACATCAACCCTGAGACGAACGGGTCCAGACTTAGAGGCTACCAGGTGAGTGTTAGAATTCTGGAGTTCCTGGGTCCGTGGAGTAAATTCGACAGGGAGATTTTCTTCATCAGAGACAATGATCACAGACAAGAGCAAGTGACCAAAGCTTCTGGCCTGGCTAGTCAAAAAGCATGGACTTTGTGAGAGACAGTGCTGAATTCTGTTGTAAGTCACTGTGCCAATTTTATGTTTAGCATTTCTTTTCTTTTTCTCGTATGAATAAAATACACGTTCTATTCCTGATTCATAAAGTACATTGAATGTCTTTTTTATTCCTTTGGGATTACCTAGACAGAAGTCAAAAAACTAAGCTTAACGTAATTTGTCCCCTAGGTGCTAGGGTGGGGTTTAACAAGCCAAAGTGTGTGAGAAAAGGAATCCTACCCCGGTGACCCCTCTCATTAGAGCCCAGAACTGAACTTTGTTCAACCACATGCCATGCCCCTTAGGGAGGGAGAGTGGGCTCAGTGCCCCAGCTAAGAATTGCATTGCATAGTAACTGTTAAAAATAAGTTTAAAAACCATAGTTTTAATACAAAAGGCAATATTGACTAACCCTTTGAGGTTGGGTTTGTTTTGGTTTTTGATACAAGGTTCTGTAGTGGATGGAGCATTGTAAATGGACTCAAGAAGCTCTGCATTTGCATCCCAGCTCAGACACTTAATGCTGTATGGTCCTGAGCAAGTCATGAAATCTCTTTGGCCTCAGTGTCATCATCAATGAAATAGGGAAAATAATAAAACCAGCCTCACAAAGTTGTTTTTGAGGACGAAATGAGATAATGTATTCACCTTAAACGGCAAAGTAAAGGTAAATTGGAGGTAAAGTTACTATTTCATCTTTACCTTTGTGCAGCTAAATTCCTGAGGCTATGTGCCTATGGGCATCTCTAGCCAAGTAACAGCACCTAATGATACCACAGGCATAGGAATAGGGGGAAATAAATAGCTTCTATAGGACTGTCCATGTATTTCCACACCTGTTAGGTGGAGATAAATGTTAGTGAAGCAAGGGCAGAAGGGAAGAAAGACATAAGAGGAGAGAGAATGAGAGACAGGAACAAGGAAAGAAAGACACTACGGTGGAGAACATCAGAAGATAGAAGAGATTTGTACAGAAATAAATAATATAAAATATACACATACATACATATATGAATATATATGTATGTATTTTGAGATGTTGGAAAGGGATTAGGGTCTTCTGTTTTTGGACTGGACATATGATTTTACTAGTGTAGGGAACTCTCAGTAGGAGGATTCCTGCCAGTGTACCAGCACCTGGGGACCTGAGAGGCTAAGTTATTTTCCGAGACACAGTCTCACCCAAGAATGCTAATGTTCAGTCTGTCTCTCTGTCTCTGACCCAAACTGACTCCAAGGCCTTCAGCAAATCACTTATCTCTCATTGCTCTGGGCAGCTTTCTAACACTATAATTGGCAGATAAGGTGGTGACCTGCATAGGTAGAGAGAATTTCCTCATGTAGGAGCTCCTATGTCAGTAAAATCACAAGTCTAGTCCTTAACCTACATGTGTCAGAGGTAGAACTTGAACCTCAGTCTTCCTGCCTAAGGGATCAACTCTATTCACTAAGCAAGACACCTTCCCTTGGAGCTCGGAAAAACATAAAGTGAAATGTTCTCCAAAGCCAAAATTTCCCTCCTTGTCCTTCATCTGAAAAATATTAAGCTAGTAAGCTGGAAGGTGCTGTGAGGAAGAGAGAGAGCTGCTAATTATCTGAAATGGAGTGGTGAGTAACCACAGCAAAGGATGAGGTGTGGAGGGGCCGTGAACTGCAGTGATGGAGGGATGTACTTGTACCCAGTGAAATCATAGATCTTTCAGAGCATTAAGGGAACAAGCTAAAATCCCCTTCCCACTGCTCTAAGGTTCATTCCTCCCTCTCATCAATTTATCTAGCTGTTGATGAAATTCATCTATCTGGGATACAATCTCACAGAGGCTTCCTTCCAGTGAATCTATGAAGCCATATTTGGTATATCCCAACTACTCCTTTTGGCAACTTGTTCCCCTTTCAGTATCCTCCTGACATCTAGTGCTCTGACCCTGTTTCTGGAAAGTGTCACCACCACCCACCAAAGTGGCACCTCATCTTCTCAGATGGTGCCCCAAGTTCTCAGTCTTTCCTTACTTCCTCCTCTACTATCAAAACCATCTTGTGACCAAAGCTGAAATATGGCATTTATATACAACAGTCCAGACTCAAAAAGGATAGCTACTTGCATTTGCAAATGTATGCTCTTCTGAGTTAACTGTTTCACTGTAAGGTTTCAGACTTTATTAACATAAATGTGACATTTACAGAACAAACACCTATGTGCCACAGAAGGTGGATTTTCTGACTTTAGTCGTACATGCACTGACAAAATGATGTCAAAAAGCATAACTCATTGGATTTCTGGCAATGTGGTCAAATCAGGAACCCCAATCTTACCCAACAATAGTCCCAGGAACAGAGAGCTGACCTTAAACATTTACTTTATCCCATGAAACTTCCTTTGCTTCTTCCTTTCCTCTTTCTCTAGGAAAGGGTAAGAGAATATAGAGTCCCCTGGCATCCCCAGATACTGCCTCATCTCAAATCTTAAATCCAAAGTTATCTCCCCCTCAAAGAAAAAGCATATCTTAACAGCCCACAGAAGGGGGAATGGGTGTGGTGTGGGAGGGAGTGCATGACTGAGATGATTGAGTACCTCTATCCCAAAGAGATCAAAGGAAGAGGAAAAGAACCCATTTGTAGGAAAATGTCTATAGTACCTCTCTTTGCTGTGGCAAAGAATTGGGAGCAGTCAAGGTGCCCACCTATTCAGAGAACTGCTAGACCAATTATATTATATAAATGGAGTGAAATGAAAATGCTACAAAAATGATAGTGTGTTGGAGGACACTAGGAAAACCTCTTTGAACGGATGCAGACGAGAGTGAGCAAAGCTAGGAGAACAATTGGTGCGATGAAAACAACATTATGAAGAAAAAACAATTTTGAAAAACTTTGGACCTCTGATCAGTGCAATCATAGAGGACTGAAGAAGAAACAGGTTACTCATCTCCAGCCAGAGAGGCGATGGACTGAAAATGTAGAATGAGACCCGCACTTTTGGATACAACCCATACGGGAATTTGTTTAACTGAATTATGCATATTTGTCATTTCTCTTTTCTGTTAATTGTTCAGTTGGGAGCAGTGGACGGAAGAGAGAATAAGTGCTTATAAATGTAAATAAATATTTGAAAAGAAAATTAATGAAAAATTCTCCAACCCAATAAAGAAACTATGCAATATAAAAACTAAGGGACAAAGTATTGAGCTAGGCACGTATGGCTAAAAAAGCAAGTCAGGACATAGCACCTACCTTCAAGTAGTTCACAATCAATTGAGACAGATAAGGTATAAACACACATGTGCATTACACGACATGGTTGCCTCATACAAATGCTTCAAATTCAGTACTAGAGGTATGTAACAGGCAGAAACCACTTCCTGCTGGACTAATCAGGGCAGACTTCATGACTGAGGTAGTGTTGCAACCTACCCTTAAATGCTGGAGAGGATTTTGCTAGGTGACAATTGGAGAGTGAGGGCATTCGAGGCCGAGAAAATAGTGGAAACTGAGGCTTGGAGGCAGGAAAACATGGGACAATTTGAGGGAAAGCGAATATTGCAGATTGGCTAGTGTTAAGATTTGTGTTGAGGAAGAGTACAGAATATATTTGGAAAAGTAGTATAAAGTCAGATCGTGCAAGACCTTGAATGCCAGGCTAAACATTTAGGCCTTTATTTGGCAAGCAATGGGAGCCATTAAAGGACTTTGAACAGAGGCATGACAATCAAAGCAATACTTTAAAATAATCAGCCTTTTTATAGTAGCAGAGTTCATGGCAGACAGACCATTTAGAAGTTTATCACCTAGTCAGCAGTCTAAGTGAAAAACAATAAGGCTCTGAATTAGGATTATGTCAATGGGATTAAAAGAGAGGGCAAAGAAATAAATTAACATAGCATTCAATTAAATTATTGTTGATTGATTAATCAGTTATACTTATCCTGGACAATGCTATTGTGTCCAGCGAATATTTTAAAGCTTATTAGTGTACTGTTGGTGCTTTATAAATGTACTGTTGGTGTCTGGTCATTCTGGAAAACAATTTGGAACGATCCATTCGCAAATTATCAAACTCTGTATGTCTTTTGACCCAGTGATACCACTATACTAGGTCTGAAACCTGAAGAGATAAAAGAGGGACCTATATGTATGAAAATACTTAGAATACCACTTTTCATGGTGCCAAAGAATTGGAAACTAAGAGTGATCCCCAACAAGGAGGAATAGCTGAACAAGTTATGGTATATGATGTGATGGAATATTATTGTGCTGGAAGACATGATGAAGGATTAAGGTTTCAGAGAAATTTGGAAAGACTCGTATGAACTAATGCAGAATGAAGTGAACAGAACCAGGAAAACAATTATGCAATAACAATTTTGTAAAAACTATGAATGACTTAAAAACTCTGATCAACCCCTATTCCAGAGGACTTACGATGAAATCTGATAGAGAAAGGGGATGCATTCAGAGTGCAAATTGAGACAGGTTTTTTTGGATTTGGACAAGGTGGAATTTGTTTTGCCTGAGTATGCATAGTTGTTACAAAGGGGGAAAAAACTCCCAAGTACCTTAATTCAGTTGAAATTCAGGGCTCTCCTTGATAAAACATTTATTAGGGAATATTTCAAAAATGAGATTGGAAATAGGCAGATAGATGAGAGGAAATATTTTGTAGCAGGTGGACTTTTGGGCCTCCTTAAATGTCTCCATATCAAGAGGTACTTTGTGCAATTTATTTTTCCTACAAGCCTGGTTGACCATGGACAGCTAAGGATTAAGTCAATAAACACTGAAGCAGGAGGGAATGAAGGTGAAAGTCTGAAAGAATTTGCTTTCTGAGACATGAGAAAATGGATCTTGATGAGAAAAAAGGCAGAAAAGTTGAATCATTTATCTATAGATGCCTTAACTGTCTGCCCTGGAGGCTGGAAGAAGGAATGGTCTGTTGGAGGGAAATCAGTGGATGATGCCCCCAATAGATCCAAGTTTCTAAGAATTTGGCACATGCGTCCATGAGGCAGGGGAGAAGTAGAAAGGGCACAATGCAGACTTAATAGCAGTTCCTACAACATTAGACAATCAACTATTCCACACTGGGAGTCAGACTAGCCTAAAGGACAAAACGCTGTCTGGGAAGATCAGATCAGAGCTCTCTCTACAGGGAAGAGAAAAGGGAAGAATTGACCTGAGTGGACATGGAAGATATACATGGACAACATCCATTAGCAAATGAAGAAAGTGAGAGAGGACACTTACTTACCCACAGACACCCAGGCTGGTGAAACTGGCTTAGACTTTGAACCTAAGAGTGACGATTTGGTGATTCTCAATATCTTTCTTGTTTCACACCTCTCCCCTCCCCCATTTGCTCTCCTGTCATCACAATGTCCAAAGGCATCTAAACTAGTCCATAGAAAGGTCTGTGACAAGCTCTTACAAGGGGAGATGACTAATGTTTTTCCATTTCCTTAAAAGAAATGAGTCTGAAACTGAAACAGAAGGTACTGAGATTAAACTGATGAAGGAACTTCCCAGTAGGTGAGGATGTTGCCTGAGTGGCCTGTGAAGTACCAATTTCTCCCCTGGTCAGTAAACCCAGCAGAGATTCTGGGGTTTCTTTTTTTATTCTAATTTTTGAGATGGTTAAAACATGTTCTCATCAAGAGGCAGAGGAAGGAACACAACCTTTTAAGGACCTTCATCCAGGGGTTAGATGAAATTAAGGAAGTCCACTGGAGATGTTTAAGCAGAGAAGAAAATGGACTTTATCAATGTAAAGGGTGAGGTGGGGGAGAAGTAAATCTTCCCTTTCAAATTCAAGCAAGAAATTACAGAAGAAGAAAGAACAGGGCATGAGGGAGCAGAGAGACAAACCAATTAACTCCTGTTGTGAGTTTGTGAGGAATGGACTAGGGTCAAGAAGGGTGCTCAGACTAAACATCAGACAAAAAAATTGGCCTCTCACCTGTAAGAAAGATAACCTCCCTTGACAGAGCAGAGAACTCAGAATGGGTAGAGGATTTAAATTCTCAGCCCCCCCCCATCCCACTGTTTTCAAACTTACCTCTGCCTGAAGATCCTGGGGGACCACCCCCTCCCATTCCAAGTCACCGCCATCATCCCCAGTTTCTAGTAATTAATCCTCACATGGAGAGGAACCTTTCCAGAAGTTCTCAGTTCATCCCAGTGCCAACAAACAACCCCTTCCCTGAGGGACAGGTGGCTGGCAAATGAGTGTTTCTTTGCAAAGGACTTGGGGAAAAATTGACCTCACACCAGCCTCTAAGGCACAGGGGAAGGACAAATAATGGAAAGTGTCTATTGGTTAATTAATACTGTAACTAACAATGCCTACCAAAGTGCTCAGTACTGAGTGAATTTGTAAGTAATGGTTCCCAAACTTTTTGTAACTATGTCCCCCTTTTTTATTTTTAATGTCCCCCTAACTTCTCATAAAAATCTTTCCTAGTTGTATTTTATACAAATAGAATTTAAAATTTGTAATATTTTTGATATAAAGATATCTTAGACATATAATAAAAATAATGCATAAAATAATATACGTAATCAGTCCCCTGCATTCATTGTCATAACACAAGAGATGGGCCAGTAGTGGCTCGGTGGAGAGTGTGTGGGGCCTGAAGGCCTAAGACATTTACTAGCTGTGTGACCCTGGACAAGTCACTTAGCCCTCTTTGTCTCAGTTCCTTGTCTTTAAAATGAGCTGGAGAAGAAAATGGCGAACTACTCCAAATGGGGCCACAAAGAGTCAGGCACAACCGAACTGACTAAACAACAACAAAGAGAACTCCATCCCATCCCCCCTCGTTTTAGAGATGAGGAAGCAGAGGCTTAGTAAACACACAAGGAGTGAGTAGCAGAGGTAGGATTTCATCTGAGGTTCTGTGACTCTAAATGCATAATTCTTTCTATTGCATCATTCTACCTGCTGAAGGAGGTGAAAAATGAAGAGATTTCACTCAGTGACTTCCAAGGTACCTTATATTTCTAAAGCTGTGATCCTACGACCCTACCCATCTAGCCATCATCTTCCATAAGTTGCTCTTTTCATGGTTCTTCCCAGTAGGGTATCATACACTCTAGGGCTACACAAAGTTTTAAAAAACTTTCATGAAGCAGAGAATAGAACCACATAGTCCAGAAAACTATGTATTTTTTCCCTTAACCAAATAGCAAAAACTAGGTTAATTAATTATTAAAGGGTACTAAAGTTACAGCACGAGTTTTTATAATATACATAGAGATGAAATCTGGTAAGCCAAAGCAAGAAGTGAAGGATCACAGATTTAGAGTTAAAAGGATCCTCAGAGACCATCTAGACCAACCTCTCCATTTTACAGAAAAGAGTTCCAGAGAGGTTCAGTGATTTGCGCAAAGTCACACAGGTGGCAGACGTTGAATTTGAGCTCCAATTCTTATTGCGTCAGACAAAAGAAAAGAGTAACAAAACATGAATGCTCCATTATAAGATGGAAATGAGGGAACTAATAGTCTAGGACACTAAGTAGAAAACTGGGAAGACTGGCTCAAAGAGAAATGAGCAGAACAAGGAGAACAATTTTGTGATTACAAATAACTTTGAATGTCTTGAGAACCTTGATCGGTACAATAAAAAGCCACAATATCAGAAGACAAATGATGAAACATGTTACCTACCTCCTGACAAAGAAGTGAAAGATTCAGGGCACAGAATGAGACATAGTTTGGGAGACATGGGCAATGTGAGAATTTATTATGTGTTTCTATGCATATTTGTTGCAAAGTTTTCCACAATCTTCAATTCGTGGAAAGATGAGAGGGAAAGGAAATAAGTGATTAAATGAAAAAAAAAATAAAAACAAAAAGTTGAAAAATCTAGGATCTGTAGACTGTGACTATATGAATCCCTTGGATTGATTTCTTTTCAAACTGTTTATTTTGATGATCATTAAGGTCAAGTTCTTAACAATAGCACCATGATTGAATAGGGTCCAAGAATCCTAATGAAGGAAATTGCTGTCTAACTATTTAAGTCCTTAAAGCCAAGATGGCATGAGGCCATAGTTCAATCATTTTGTAAGTTACCATCAGGACAACAATAGAAATCATGTAGACCTACATTAAATATCAGAGAGACTGTGTGGTTTCATGTAATTAGCCCTAAACATGGGTCAGAAGATCTGGATTTGAGCATTAGTGCTTCTACTTATTAGCTGTGAGACTATGGACAACTCATCTAATTTCCCTGAGCTTTAGTTTCATCATCTGGTAGATGGCAGGTAAAATTGGCATATTCTGATGATTCATATTTTGAAATTATCTTTTAAAAGATTTCTAAAGTCACAGTAGGGGCAGGTGCCACATTTTGTATAGCCTGGAATTCTACAAACCCCTTCCACCCACAAAAAAAGAACTAACCAAATTCCTGTCTCGAAAAATAGACGACTTCAGATTAAAGTAAGAAATTGCAGAAGAATCATTTTAAATTCAGTCTTATTGAATATTTGGATCCCTTCCTACCTTTAGAGTCCCAATTAAAGTTTCTGAAATTGTGTAGAAGGAAAAATTCACCACTTCTCTCATGATGGGGAAACACATTATCCCAGTCCTTCACAAAGTTTATATACCATCTTCACTAATAATGTGTAAGTTAAGGAATATACCAACTTTAATAAATTCTAGAATATTAGAATAAGGGAAAAGTCAGTGACTCCCAAAGGAAATAGTTCTGGAACAAATAAAAGGAAATATTTATTTCACAGAGATTGCATTGTTAGTGGAAAGTACAGTGGTCTATAGGTAAAGAAACTTAGTAGCCTTGTGGTCTTAAGCAAATCACTTCATTTCTCTGGGCCCCAGTTTTCTCATCTGCAAAAAAAAACAAGAATGATGGTAAGATTATGTACAAGGGCCAGTCAAGCTCTATGATCCAACTTATAAAGATAATCTATAATCCTGTAATGTTAATAGAAAAGGAAGATCTTCCCCATCCATTAATAGGCCTATGTGACCACATGTGTTCAATCACAGCTATGATAACATCCTGAGTCACATAGAGCACAGGAGAGGAACTTGCCTGAGGAGAAGTTTGCTTAAAAGGGAAGAAAAGGGAAGAAAAGGACCCTGGGAAGAAGCCAAAATGTAGATGAGCCAGTGCCTTCATCATCTTCTTGTCCCCATCCTGCTACACTAGAGACTTCAGGGAATTTCCTCTTGGGTGAGAGATCTGACGCTTTTTTGGCTGAGCTGAGTTACTTCACTCCCAATGGTAGAGTTCTTTCACTCTGTATTGTCTGGTATATATTATGTTATGTATACTTTCTCTGATTACTATTTTACTATTGATTTGGATAAATAAGTTTCTTTGCTACTTATTGTGGGTCTTCATTGTGAAACTGGTATTTGGTGGGAAGGCAATAAAGCCTTGGCTATAAAGCTTGAGCTCCTCCTCTCCCCATTTAGACATAGGATTCACAAGTTTAGCTTGAACCTGAAAACCACATCCTCATGACTAATAATATTTATAGAAGCAGATAAATATCATTCTAGCCAGGTACCTGCCACTCTGTGAGGAGAACAGAGTGGCCAGACTTCTAGGTACAACTCTTGCTTCCCCTCCTAGTAGGGGGAGAAAAAGCTAAAGATATCTACTTTGCCTCCTTTTGAACCACACAATGACACCTTTAAGCTGCATATAGGGGACAGCTTGTCACACAAATATTTGGGTTCTTTTGGGGCAGAGAAGAGAAACTCAGTTCCTTAACTCAATCATTGAAATATGAGGGAAATTTCTTCATTAAAAAAAAAGTTTCATATATACATATTCATGACAATGAAAGATAATGGTATTTACCTCGTGTTGATGTATTGGTATTTAAGGTGGGACTTTTTTTACTGTTTTCTCTTTTAAAATGCTAAAGTAATCAAGTGCCTTTGATTAAGTCTTACTGGGTGCAAAGCCTTTGTGCTGATTGGATGTGAAGCCTTCAGGCCCTAAGAAGGGTATATAAACTCAGAGGTTAGCATTTTGTTTGGGGCTCTCACTCATTGGAAGAGTGTTGCTGTGGAGACTCTGGGTAGCCATTGTTAAAAGCCCCCGGCTTTGAAGAAAACCCAGATATTGGTGCTTCTCTTTTTGCTAATTATGTATGTGATGTCTTGATCAGACAAAGCCTGTCTATTGAATTGTGTTATTTGATCTGTTGATATTTTCTGTTTGTAATTTCTATTTGTATTTGCTCTGAAGTTCAGATTGCTGGCTTTTCCTCCTGAACTATGTGAATGATATATGTATGTTTGATTAAAGTGAGAATGTTAACCCCTTAATGTTGCTTTCCTTAGGAAAGCAGATCAAAGAATCTGTGCTGGAAGCTCTTGTTGCTGGTCTTGTTGAATCTTACACCTCAGCAGCAACTGCAAGCAGCATCGTTGTTACAGCTGATAGTCCAAGTGAAGTCCAGGTAAATTTACTGCTAGATAAGCAGAATTCCACAAGAATAATGAGATACTAAATACTAAATAGAAACTTTCTATGGAGAAACTCTGAGATTGCAAAAAAAAAAAAAGAGGGGGTGGGCAGGGAGGAGGAAGGAAGGAAAGAAGGAAGGAAGGAAGGAAGGAAGGAAGGAAGGAAGGAAGGAAGG
>JAQQSZ010010056.1:0-12609 GCA_028646595.1 Phalanger gymnotis
TGTGTGTGTGTGTGTGTATTCCCTTCAACTACCCTAATACTGAGAAAGGTCTCATGAGTTACAAATGTCATCTTTCCAAGGAGGAATGTAAAGAGTTCAACTTTAGTAAGTCCCTTATGATTTACCTTTTTATGTTTCTCTTGATTCTGGTATTTGAAAGTCAAATTTTCTATTCAGTTCTGGTCTTTTCATCAGGAATGCTTGAAAGTCCTCTATTTCATTGAGAATCTATATTTTGACCTGAAGTATTATACTCAGTTTTGCTGGATAGGTGATTCTTGGTTTTAATCCTAGCTCCTTTGACCTTCAGAATATCATATTCCAAGCCCTTTGATCCCTTAATGTAGAAACTGCTAGATCTTGTGTTATCTTGATTATATTTCCACAGTACTCAAATTATTTTTTTCTCGCTACTTATAATATTTTCTCCTTAACCTAGAAACTCTGGAATTTGACTACAGTATTCCTAATAGTTTTCTTTTGGGAATCTTTTTCAAAAAGTGGTTGGCAGATTCATTCAATTTCTATTTTACCCTCTGGTTCTAGAGTATCATGGCAATTTTCCTTGATAATTACTGGAAGGATGATATCTAAGCTCTTTTTTTGATCATGGCTTTCAGGTAGTCCAATAATTTTTAAATTATCTCTCCTGGATCTATTTTCCAGGTCAGTGGTTTTTCCAATGAGATATTTCACATTGTCTTCCATTGTTTCATTCCTTTGGTTCTGTTTGATAATATCTTGATTGCTCATCAAGTCACTAGCTTCCACTTGCTCCAATCTAATTTTTAAGGTGGTATTTTCTTCAGTGGTCTTTTGGACCTCACTTTCCATTTAGATAATTCTGCCTTTCAAGGCATTCTTCTCCTCATTGGCTTTTTGGAGCTCTTTTGCCATTTGAGTTAGTCTATTTTTTAATGTGTTGTTTTCTTCAGTATATTCTCCACGTCAGTGGAGTTGAGATATTCCACATTGTCTTCCATTTTGTCATTTTTTGATTCTGTTTTATAATTTCTTGATTTTTCATACAATCATTCACTTCTACTTGTTACATTCTAATTTTTAAGTCATTATTTTCTTCAGTGGTCTTTTGAACCCCCTTTTCCATTTGGCTAATTCTGCTTTTTAAAGTATTCCTCTCTCATTGGTTTTTTTGGACTTCTTTTGCCATTTGAGTTAGTTTGTTTTTTAAGGTGTTGTTTTCTTTATTATTTTTGGCAAGTTGTTGACTCATTTTTCTTGCACCACTCTCATTTTCTTGCATCACTTTCATTTCTCTTCCCAATTTTTCCTCTACTTCTCTTACTTGATTTTCCAAATCCTTTTTTGAGCTCTTCCATGGCCTGAAACCAATTTATATTTTTCTTGGAGCCTTTTGATGTAGGATCTTTGACTTTCTTGACTTCTTCTGGCTGTATAACTTTCATTTCTTTTCCCAATTTTTCTTCTACCTCTCTTATTTGATTTTTGAAATCCTTTTTGAGAGCTCCCAAGAAGACTTTTGGGGCTTGAGATCAATTCATATTTCATTTTGTGGCTTTGCACGGGGGGCCTTTTGACATTGTTGTCCTCTTCTGAGTTTGTGTTTTTGTCTTCCCTGTCACCATAGTAGCTTTCTATGATCAGGGCTCTTTTCTGCTTTTTGCTTATTTTGAGTCTGTTTTGTGAGCTTAAAAGTTGAGCTCTCCTCCTGGGGCTCAGGGGGCACTGTTCCAAGCTTCTTGTTCTGGGGGCAGTAGCCTGCTCACTAACTTTTTGTGCCAGGGCCTCAGGTGTTGGTGGCTTACTCACTGCCTATGGGTGGCCTGAGACAGTCATGCCTGTTGCACTGGGCATTTCAGGGCTGGCAGTTTGTCTTCTGCACTGGAGCTAGAGGCCTCACAGTTGGCCTGCTGTGTCTCTGTCCTGCTGAGCCAAGACCAAGGGGCCATGGTAGCTGATCTGTGCTGTGACTGACAACCACCCACTGCATTGCCTGGATGCCATCTGTGCTGGGGTGCCCTTCCCTTTTATTCAAGTAAGACAGAACTTTACTGAAGTCCTTCTAAGTTATCTTAAGCTGGAAAATTGTTTCACTTTGTCTTTTTATAGGTTCTGTTGCTCCATTTAGAGTCTTGATTTAATGTTGTTTCTGAGGGAAACTGGGGAGAGTTCAGGCAACTTCCTGACTTTTCTCTGCCATCCTAAATCAACACGTTCAAATTGTGGTATTGGAGAATATTTTTGAGAGTCTCTTGGACATCAAAGATGTCAACTTGGTCAATATTTAAAGAAATTAGTTGAGTCTATTCACCAGAATGTCAAATCCTGGAACCGAAGAGTGAATACTTTGGCCACATAATGAGAAGTTGGGACTCACTGGAAAAGACCCTGATGTTGGGGGAAGGTGAAGGCAAAAGTGAAAGTGTATAGAAGAGGATCAGATAGATGGGATGGTGTCATAGAAACAATGAACATGAACTTGGACAAACTTCAAGAGATTGTGGAGGATGGAAGGGCCTGGCGTGCTATGATCCATGGGGTCATGAAACAGAACCAGACAATCTCTAAGGTCCCTGCAGTTTGAAATCTATGATCTTATAACTTCCGTGTGTTTCCTTATATCTTTCATTGTTCCTGGAATTCTCCGAATTCAGTGTTTACCTGTTGATATCCTACTGCTTCTTCAAAGTCGAACTCAGGTGCATTCTCACCCAGAGAGATAGAGCACTAAACCAGGAGCAAGAAGAGTTGGGATCAGATCTTCCTTCTTAAGTGACGACTTTAACAAGTAATTTCAGCTTTTTGGGCTTGGTTGTTTTCATTCCTTTTCTTTCTATTTTTTTAAAAGGTGGAGAAAAATGGAAGAATGGATTAAATTACACAACTTTTAAGAGTAGTTTGTCAATTCCTTCTCCAGCTCATTTTACAGATTTAAAAAAAAAAACCTAAGGCAAACAGGGGTGACTTGCTCAGTTATACAACCAGTAAGTATCTGAAATTGTATTTGAGCTCAGGTTTTCCTGACTCCAGGCCAGATGCTCTACCCACCGCACCACCTACTATCTTAGATTAAGATTAGTAATTCTCTGACATTATATGGGCAGTAAATTTTCAGGTTATGTTTGGAAATGCCTCCATTCAAAATAGTACAGTACAAGAAATTAAAGGGAACCATATAGGCAGCCACAGAGGATGGTCATAAGCCTGAGATAGTAATATAAGCTGAAGACAATAAATGTTATCTCAGTCATGAAAAAGAAACTACTACATAAAAATATACCTAGTTCTCTCATCTCCTCCCTCCCTACTTCCCTTCTTCTTTCCTTCTCTATTACTTTCAGGATCAAATACAAAATCCTCAGTTTGGCATTGAAAACACTTCATAAACTGCTATCAGCTACCTTTCCCACCTTCTTATAACTTATGCCTTCCCCATCTCCTCCCCTTGTACACTGTGTTCCATTTACATTAGCCTCCTTGCTCCATGTCCTGGCCTTTAACATTTCTCTGGCTGTCCCTCATGCCTGGAATGCTCTCCCTCCTCAACTCCACCTATTAACTCCCTTGGCTTCCTATAAGTCCCAATCAAAAACCCACTTTTACAGTAAGCCTTTCCCAACTCCCCTTAATTTTAGTGTTTCTGCTGTTAATTATGTACTATTCAAGTACATAATTGTACATATATATATATATATATATATATATATATACTCACATATATGTACATATATATTTGTTTGCATGTTGTCTCCCCAATTAACTTGCAAACTCCTTGAGGGCAGGATTATCTTTTGCCTCTTTTTGCATATCCAATGCTTAGCATAGTATTTGGCACATATAGGCAGTAAATAAGTTGTTTTTAAATTTATTTATTAGTCTTCTCTGAGATAAACATCCCAGGTCCTTGAAAGGACCTTTATGTATTGTGGTTTTTAAGCTGTTGCCTAGCACCTGCTCAATCCCAGTCACTCACCTCTAGACACATTCAAGTGGCCCATATAATACTTTCTGCCTGATATGTATATATGCATATATTATGGCAATCATACAAAATTCCTAATCCAAGCATTTATTTTCCATGTTTATTATTCCAAGGAGTTCCAACTCTGAGGACTGGTGGGTTTATACACATGTAACACCCAAGATCTGATCTCTGTTATGACATTCATCTTCAGTTATGAGCAAAGATGGGCTATTTCATTGGTATTTCCGTCAGATGATGAGGTTTCTTTCTTCTTTTTGTCTATGAAGAAATGTGTCATAACAGAGATCACCTGTCACGATTTTTTTTCTTCTACTATGCAGAAGATATAAACAGTGCCAATTGCTGACGAGAAGCTGGTCCTCACAGGGCCAAAGCTTCAATCTGCCCATTTTCTACTGAGAAATGAATAGTCAGGTATAATGTATTGTGACTGGTATTTTTAGTCTTTTTTGTCTTCCTTTTCTTTGACTTTTTTTAAAGCCAGAAACCAGAGACACTCTGGGTTCTCAATGAATTTATATTATAATGGTCCGTGTGTGTGTGTGTGTGTGTGTGTGTGTGTGTGTGTGTGTGTGCATGTGTGTGTGGACAACATGTATAGAAATTTCATTTGCAAAGCAGATGGAAATATCCCATAGTCCTTAGAGTTCAGTAGCAAATATATCTTCTTTAATATCAGCTCCATTGACAAAACTAAATCAGTTTCTGATGGTGAACTATTTGATGGTGGCAAGAACTTTCTTTTACAGGTCCTCAGTGTCTGTGGCTGCTGAAGAGACAAAGACTAAAACATCTTGGTGTCAGTTGGTCAGTAATGGGAGATTTCAGTAAGGGTCATGACGGTGGTTTGACTTGCCCTGCACATGCTGCCTCCTATCTCCTTTTATGAGTGTCTTGATGCTTTAGCTAGGTTGATTTCTCTATCTTACAGATGGCAGCTAGACTAGGTAACTTGTTAAACTCGTCTGTATAGGACAGACCTAGATGCTTAAAGTATACGTTACAGAGAGGTCATCTGAAGCTTATTGTAATGAGTTTAATGTAGGACAGTCTCCTAATGATTAGATACATAAAAAGCAAAAGAGTTGCCCTTTGAAGTAGAAGGACATCTCACTAGAGGTCTTCATACAAAGCATTTAGCACAGTGCCTGACACATAGTATTTGCCTAATAAATAATAATTGACTGACTGATTTACTGCTTTGCTGCTGTACCTAAAGACTGTGGGCCCTTTCCATCTGACTTGCAGCCAAAATCTTCCATATGTGTTGTCTCCCACTGTAAATTGTCAGCTCTCTGAAAGCAGGGAATAGCTTTTCTATTTGTATCTCCAGAGCTAGGCATAGTGATTTGCATAGAATAGGTCCTTATATTTTTATGTTTTCATTCCTTTATTTATTCATGAAAAGGTCAGGCAAACATTTGCCAGATAATTAGTAATAGGAATTTTTGGTCAGGTTATATTTTGGATTAAATTCCTTCTGATGGCTCTCTTCTGAGGAGCCCTCAAGCCAGAATGAAATCCTGACTATTTTATATCCCATTTCACCTTCTAATTATGTGTATTTGCAGCTATTTACAGGCCCTTCATTATACACCCCCCATACATTCAATTAATAATAGAGAAGCACCACAAAAAAGTGATGATCAAATACAGTATTACATGAAGGGGAAGATGCTTTTGAGGACACAAATCTGTAGTTATAAACAAACTTAAAGAACAGAGAAACTATGGAGTTAGTTTCTGTCATCTGCAGGCAGGAATAAAGGCAGAAGGGAAAGAATTAAAGAACTTCACTGGTTTACTCAGTCTTTCTGAGAGAAAGAATTCAGCCACATCTCTCAATGGGACTTATGACTAGGTGATGATGACTTAGCACCACCCCACCAACATAATCCCAAACTCTATTCAAGTATGTGAACTTCCTCTGTCTGTCTCCCTTGCTTGCTTTCTGCTCTTCCATCTATCCAGGAGTGTGCTGGAGCCAGCTCAAATGGGTTATGGAGAGGTGATTGTTAAACTTTTAGTGTAAGCATTTACAAAATCAGCAAATTCTACAAATTTGGGCTTAACTTATTGTTCTGTTTATTGTCTAGACCTGGAAATTGGTGAATAAAATTATATAAATTAAATTTAAAAGTACTAAGTGATACAGTTGATTCAGCACAGGGCCTGGAGTCAAGAAGACCCAAATTCCTGAGTTCAAATCTGCCCTCAGATACTTATTAGCAAGTCATTTAACCCTGTTTGCCTCCATTTCTTCATTTGTAAGATGAACTCGAGGAGGAAAGGGAAAATCACTCCAGTATCTTTGCCAAGAAAATTCCAAATGAGGTCATGAAGAGTTGAACAGAACAGAAATGATCAAACAACACTTAGTGTATCTGGCATGCTTCTTCTGAGAGCTAGTTTTGCAACATTTGTCAGCACATTGAGGTATCATTTTCTCTCTAAAATCGAAAGTAAAAGTCTCTTCTCTGCAAAAGTTCAATTCAGAAAGGCCAGGAGCCAGGTGCAATAAACAATTAATCCCTCCCAAGATGGGAAGAAAGCTCTGTCTGCCTAAGACTACAATTCCCACAGTTCAGAAAGCTTTCAGGAATTTCTCTATCCCACAAAGAAAATTCTGAGAGCCCAGTTACTAAAGAATAAAAAAAGGCCTCCAATACATTCAGGAGACCCTATGGACTTCAGTTGAGTTTTACGTATATATATATACATACATATATATACATATATACATACATATATGTACATATATACTTATATATATACATACACACACAAATATGTATACACAAATTTTTATATATAAGTTTTACTTATAATAGTTGCAAATAGGCAACTAATTTGGAAATGACTGCAAAAGTTAGTAACCAGTCATATCCTATCTGTTAATGCAGCAAGTTTGTGTGTGTGTGTGTGTGTGTGTGATTTTGTTTGGTGTATATTCAATACACCTTATAATACCTTATACCCCTCTGTATAAACAGAATGATAATAAAATAGAAACATGAGGCTTCTGAATAATATGAATCTCTCCAGCTTCTTTCATCTCTTGATCTGTCATTTTTTCTGACATTTTTACTGCCCTCCCCTGTGCCCATCTTCACAATGAAATAAGTAATTATCAAAGTTTATCCTAAATTATATTCGAATATCTTCTCAAATTCTTCATATTTCTTTACTTTCATCCTTTGAATGTAATCCTTTTTTTTCTTTTTTAAAAATTTATTTTGCTAGAACACAAATATCGAATACAGAAAAGAAACAAAAACCAGTCCTAAACTTAAATATTGAAACTTAAATACAAAATAAGAAAGAAAAAAAGCATGTCATGTGCATAGTGGAACATAAAAGAGGATTCAAAATATGTAACAGTAAATTTTCATTTCAAGAAAGCCTGTATGATAAATAATAAACCTTGTGTTTAGAATTGTCCATCTTTGCTTCCTTGTATTTTCTTTTGTGCTCATCTGTGTACTTTTAAACTTTGGTCTTTTCCCCCTCCCCCCACCCCCACAAAAAGCTGCAATATAGTTTAGATGTTTCTCGATATATACATACACATACAGATATATATGTGTATATACACTTATACATATATACACGTGTATATAGACATATATTTTCCCAAACATGATCATTGTTTTTATATTTATACATATCTCTTGTTTCCCATCCCTCCTGCCTCCTCTATTTTACTTCTATCTGCTATCTTGCCCTCCTATTACTTCCCTGTCCCCTCATCTACCAACTACCTTGCCCTCCTATTACTTGCTTCCCCCCCAGGATCCCTCCCCATCCTCCCATTCCCATTAATCTAAACACTCTTCTATATCCCCTTTTACCTATTCCCTCATTTGCTCCTCTAAAGATCCCTCCCTTGCCCTCTCCCCACTCTCTATGCCCCTAACATTTTACTTCTTCTAAATTTAAAAGAATTGTATTCTCTTCTAAATATATATGTATTGTTCCCTCTTAAACCCATTCCTGTTGAAACTAGGCTACCAGAACTACCAGCCCTCCTCCCCCATTTAATTCCTCTACATCCTTTCTTCCTCTTGAACTTCATTTGTATAAAATAGTTACTCTTTTTAGCTGTTCCTAAATCATTTTACTTTTTAAAATTCATATCATAGGTTTACCCCAATCTTTCTTATTTTGCCAGTTATTAATAAGAATCTTAGATGTACATTTTACATTATATAAAAGGTAAACAGTCTTTCCTCATAAATGCCTTATGGCATTTGGTATATACCTTATGTTTCTCTTGTATGTTGAATCTTCTATTAAGTAGACCATCTTTTTACAAAGTCTTGAAAGTCTGAAAGTTTATCAAATGTTGATTTTTTTCATTCAAAATAATACTTAACTTTGCAGGGTATGATATCTTTAGCCGTAGGCCCAGGTCTTTTGCTGTTCTGTATATTGTGTTCCAAGACCTGTGGTCCTTAAGTGTCTCTGCTGCTAGGTCTTGTGTAATTCTGATTGTGGCACCCTTATATTTAAATTGTTTTAATCTCGATGCTTTTAATATTTTGTCCTTGCACTGGGGGTTTCAGAATTTGACTATGATATTCCTATGAGTTTTCCTCATAGGATCTCTTTTAAGAAGTGATTTTTTTCTATTTCTACTTCCCCACCTTGTTCTAGTGCTTCAGGAAAATTTTCTTTAATTATTTCTTGTATTATAGTATCAAGATTCTTTTTTTTATCATAACTTTCAGTTATTTCAATTATTTTTAGGTTTTCTCTGCTTGGTCTGTTCTCCAAATCTGTTGCTTTTCTTATAAAATGTTTTACTTTCTCTTCTACTTTTTCATTATTCATGCTTTGTTTTATTATTTCTTGATCTCTTATAATTTCACTTTGCCCAATTCTAATTTTCAAGGTATCATTTTGCTCCTTGAGATTCTGGATCTCCTTTTCTAATTGGTTAACTTTCCTTTCATAACCTTCAAGTTTTTCTTGGATTATTCTTATTTTTTTTTTAGTTTTCCTCCATCTCTATCATTTGATTTTTAAAGCCTTTTTAAATATCTTCTTTAAATTCTTTTTGGGCAGGTGACAATTTTACATTACTCTTTGGGGGTTTCTTTACTTCAATATCTTCCTCCGAAGATGAACCCAAGTCATCTCTATTCCTGTAATAGGTTTCTATGGTTGGATTCTTTATCCTTTGCCTGTATATTGTTTTATGGCAATAGCTTGATTTTTGTAATCACCTCTACCCCTGGAGTATGGGAAATGGTGCCTCTTGCCCCAGATCTTCACTACTCCTCTCTAGCCTGAAACCAAAGCCAAACCTCCAACCTCTTGTAAGTGCCCACAGCCAGGGGCTTTCTGCCCCACTGCTTCTGCACTCACCAGGCCTGTTGTGGTTCCTTCTTGCTCCCACCTCTCTACACAGCACAGCTGGGTCTGGCATTCCTCATTAGCAGAGCTTCCCTCAATCTTCCCAGGCTCAAATGCCTAACTCCCCTCACTATGCTGGGAGGAAGAGTTCCTGTGGCTGAGGCCCAGGAAGCATCTCAAATCAACTAACCCCAGGGCTTGCTGTTAGTTGTTTAAGGGTCTTGCCATTTGTTGTTAAAATGCAACCTAGCCTGCAGGTGTTTAATCTTCCTGGGACCAAACCTCTTCCTGGGATTTTTCTTCAGATCTTCTCAAATTGTCCCAGGAAGACCTAGGTTGTTTCCATGTTCTTTGTCTCAATGCATACTTTGTTCACCCTAAGGTGCTATTTTAACTCTTTGGTGGGGGGAGGGCAGGAATCTTGAGAGCTTGGAATTTTTAGACTTATTCTGCCATCTTCCCAGAATCCTCTCCCCTTTGAATATAATCCTAATCAATCTTTTATATTTTTCATTAGTTTTCACAGCCAAGGAAAATGCATCAGTTTTCAATCAAGCCTCAGGAAATAAGCCACCAGTGGTAGGTAATGTTGCTAATAATTAATTATGTTATTGATAAATATAACCACTTACCTATCTCTGCTAAATTAGCATTTTGGTGCCTCATTTTGCATTCAAGTGTAGTATTAATGTGATCGAAGATCTTCCCAACCCATTCAAGAGTCTTCAGGTGGGCCTAGGTGGGAAAGTTCGATTATATCTTTGTAAGTGGGTCTAAAGCTCCTACTTACTAACTGCTAAGCCAATGTGGGCATAAAGCCCTCAGGACCCTAAGGGGAGTTGCTAAGGCCAGAGCCAGAGATATGCGCATTGAGTTCTAGTCAATCCTGATTTCAGTCAATCAGAGACCTGCATTCTAGCCAATGAGATGCCAGCTAGGACTGTATAAAAAGAGAGCCCTGAATTGAAGAAGAGCAGAATTGAAGGGAAGGATAATTGAGTGGGAGTAGAACTGAGAGCAGCAGAATGAGAGGAAGACGTTAAGCCAGCAGACATCAAGGGCATTGAAGAGCAGACACCGAGAGAACCAGGTTCAGCAGAGCTGCAGAAGAGATTGCTGAGTAGAGAATTAGGATTCATGAGGGATTGTTTACAAGAAGGTCCTAGCAGGGGGGAAGGTTACAGGATGACTTGGTTCCTTGCTGTAATACTATATTATAACTTCCTTGTTGCTACAATAAGGTGGGCTTACTGGTTTTGGAATATAATTGCTATTATATAGAATTGAGGTTATTGGTTCTTGGATTTGATCCTCTGGAGTCTAAATAAATGTTTTACTTCTTCTGCCTTCTACATAGAGAGTTTTTCATACTTTGCAATTCCGAAACATTCAGGCATGTTCATGGTCCTCCTTGAAGTTATGAATCTTGCCTTAATTATATATCAAGCAAAGCAACCCTGAGTCCTCATAAAATAACCCAATGGAACACAAGCTCTGAAAGGTCCAAAGAAACTATAAAACCTTCAAATAGGCACCAGATGAAGACATATATCTTACCTGAAGACCAACAGGACCAAAAGAAAAAGTTCATCAAGTTTATAGCAGGAGAAAGAAAGAAAGAAAGAAAGATTTGGCAACAGCAATTCTACACAATAAAGTTTGTAATCAAAACTGGAGAGAATAACTATTCAGACAAGGAGCGTGACTCCCTGAAATATTAGAGCTTTTTTTCAGTTTGGTTGTATGGTGCTTTTATCTTGTCCAGTGCTGATGGAGGGAATTCTCTGTTACTGACACTCCTTTCATTGATATAGCACCTTAAGTCATAGAAAATTTGTAGTCTTAAATAATTGAGTGGGCCATGTAAGTTTAAATGGCTTTTCCAAAATCACACAACTATTATTGGAGGCGGACTGTGAATCCAGTATTCCTGACTTTATCAATATGTCTTACTGAAGAAATAATCATCAATGACACTAACAGGGCTTCTAGGAGCCAAAATAGTGGAGCAAGCAGGAAATTGCTGTAACTCCCATATTTAGCTCCAAACAACCATAAAAGAGCACCTCAAAACAAATCCCGGGACAGCAGAACCTGGGAAAAGAGGGCTGAAACAATCTTTTAGTGTGAGAAAGTTGAAAGGTCAGCAGGAAAGGTCTGCCTCACTTGAGTAAAAAGGGAACACAGTCCAAGACAGAAAACATCTCAGCAAGCCAAGCAGGAAGCCCCGTCTCAGGAAACCAGTGGGAGATCCTAAGCTCCAGTGTGGTGGAGCAGGCAAACACCAACAGCAAGAACCTCCACATGTCTCAACATAGCAAGAGAACAGGCAGATGCCAGCTCTGAGATTCACCATTTGCCGTATCATAGCCTCAGGCAAACAGGCAGCAGCTGATGTACCTCAGTATTGTGGCAGCCGCCAGCTCAGAAACCTGCCTCTTGCTTCCCTGTAGCCCCAGGCAAATAGGCAGACAAGAAAACCCCACTAGCCTTATCACATACCTGACAACTGCTTTTGGGGTGCCACCTTAGCACCAGATAAGCTGCCAGACCTTTACAGCCTCCAGCAGTGCCAGACACCACATAACACTCGCCTCAGCAAAGTAACAGACATAAGGGTCCCCTGCAGGCATCACGAGAATATCAGTGCAGCACCAGGTAAGTAGCCAAGGTCTCCAGCTCCTGGAACAAGAAATCTGAGACAGTGCACCTTCCACTCAGTAGCAGGATGCAAATTTCAAAGCAAAATAAAAGGCTAAAAAATGAGCAAAAAGCAGCAAAAAGGAATCTGACCATAGAAATTTATTATGGTGACAGGAAAGACCAAGACAAAAACTCAGAAGAGGACAACAATGTCAAAATATGCATGGACAAAACTCCAAAGAAAAAAATCAGAAGTGGTCTTAAGTCCAAAAAGAACTCATGGAAGAGCTCAAAAGAAGAGTTAACACATCAAATAACAGAGGTAGAACAAAAATTGAGAAAATAAACAAAAGTAGAGCAAAAGAATTATGAAAAAGGAGTCAGCAGTTTGTTAAAAGAAAGCAACTATTTAAAAACTAGAATTGGCCAAGTAGAAAAGGAGATACACAGGGAGCAGAGCCAAGATGGTGTCTGAAAAGCAGGGCCTTGCCTGAAGCTCTCCCCCAGGACCCTCCAAACACCTATAAAAATGGCTCTGAGCAAATTCTGGAACTGCAGAACCCACAAAATAGCAGATGGAAGCAGGGTTCCAGCCCAGGACAGCCTGGAAGATCACCAGGTAAGATCTCTTGCACCATGCT
>JAQQSZ010010057.1:0-12608 GCA_028646595.1 Phalanger gymnotis
TGTGGAAAGAGGGGCCAACTGGCTGCTCTGTCACTCCTCAGCCCTGGGTCACAGATCCAGAGGGGACCAAAGAGGGGGCCTGTTCCGAGGGGTGACATTCCAGGTTAAATAACCATCCCAGGACTCAGGCCAGGTGCCAGGCAATGAGCAAGGTGAGAAGCCAGCAGCGGCCTCGGGCTCAGACCCAGGACAGGAATGGGGTCTCAGTTCTAGCTTCCAAATGCATCTGAAATCTGCAGGGGAATAGCCAGGGCAGGAATCCCAGACCAAAGGGAAGCCTACAGTTCTGACCCTCTAAATCAGCAGAGTCCAGCCTCAGGCTACTCAAGCTCCAGATGGACAAGCCCAAAGGCCTATTGTTCAGACCCAGACCTAAGTCAGGAACTTGCAGAGCTCACACCAGGGGACAGCGATCAGACTTTGCTTTGGATCGGACCACTTTGGGAGGACTGCAAGCCTGAAGTTCCCCCAGCCTGACCTGTCCCTGAGATCTTGGAATAACACGGCATTTAGTATCCAAGAAGGCAACAGCAAGAACAGCTCAGACGTGACTTCCAGAAGTGTGTAGAGCCTGGCTCTAACATGGAGTCCAAAGTCAGGAGGGAGGCTGGAAGAAGGAGCAAATGAGGAAACAATCTGACCCCCAAATCTGTGGTGGTGAGAGGGGTGCTCAAGACACAAACTCAGAAGAAAACATTATAGGCAGTGATTCATAACCTTCGTCACCCATGTCTGCATGCAAAGGAAGGAAATTCATTCTCATATTTTTCTTGTGGGCCAAGCTGGGTCATTATAATTTCATAATATTCAGTTTTATTTTTAAAAATTGTTTCTCTTTTCCATTTGTACCTTTGTCATTGTGTTTAATATTTTCCTGGTTTTGCTTACTTTATTTTGTATTAGTTCATGTTACTTTTCCCAAGGTTCTCTGTATTCATCATATAATCATTTCTTACAGCACAGTCCTATTCCGTTATATCTATATATCACAGTTCATTTAGCCACCCCCATTTAGCAGTGATGAAGCCTGCTTTGTAAACATAATTACAAATAAACATAAATACTTGAGTCCTTTTTTCCATTGACTTCTTTGGGGTTTCTGTATAGGTGTGAGGTCAGGGGGCATGTGCTTTCTTGAAATCATTCCGAATTGCTTTCCGTAATGGTTGGCCCCAAGCACAGTTATGCTGAAGGTACCTGAGTGTGTCTGTCTTTTCATAATTCCTCTTGCACTGACTCTTCCTTCCTTTCTTTTGTCACGATGAGTGCAAAGTTCTTTTGTTTTGATTTGTGTTTCTCTTAGAAGATTCGGAGCAATATTTCATGGGCTTGTGAGGAGTTTGTGGTTCTTTCCAGAACTTCCTGTCATTTAATGATGAGGCATGTGAATGTATTTGCTGGTAAGTAATAGCAGTTTATATCCTCATTGCCTTCTTTTTTCCTTCTTTCCAGTTTTTTACTCTTAGAACCTTTTTCTCGCCGATTTCCCTGGAATGGTTTTGACCCTGTGGATCAAGTATCCTGAATGAGAGAAACTACAGTCAAAAGACCATAACTAAATGAACTTTGTCGAGTTGTTTCAGTCGTGTCTGACACTCCGTGACCCTGTTGGGAGTTTTCTTTGCAAAGATACTGGAGGGGTTTGCCGTTTCCTTCTCCAACTCAATCGACAGATGAGGAAACTGAGGCCAACAGGGTGAAACGACTTGTCCAGGGTAACCCGGCTAGTGTCTGAGGCCAGATTGGAACTGGGGTCTTTCCGACTGGCCCTGGTGCTCTATCCACTGCCCCACCTAGCTTTCCCATGACACGTAGTAGGTGTCGTATAAATGCTGCCGTTGTCGTGGTCGTCATCCTTGTTGTTATTCTCTAGGCAACTGGGCAGAAGTGACAGCATGCTTGACATGTCCCTTCCTGATGCTGCGGTAGAGGAAGAAGCACACCGCGTGTCTGTCTTTGCTGCATTATCTTGCCTTTTGAGGGAAGCTTTATGGCAGGCACACTCTTAAAGAGCTGGGAGTTGGAGCCTCGGTGTTCTGGCTGGATTCCAGTTGGGCTGTCTGCCTATCTGTAACGTCAGGTTTGAGTTGGATGTGGCCTTCTTCTGTGGCTGTAATGTTTCTAGCCAGCCGTTAGCCAGCTGTTGCTATTTTGGAGGTGGCTGTTTTGTAGTTTAAGGGTAAAACAGATTGTACTCAAAATGTGGCCTGTTTGGGTTTTGATTTGGTGGATGAAGGGGACACCACAGGCAGTATTAGCCTGTTCTGGCCTGGTCCAAGAGGAGGTCGACTTTGTTCTATGCACGTTGGTGGTGCTTCCCAAGCGTCCAACAGCGTTAGAGCGAATCTCGGGTTCGTCTTTTGTCTTTGTCCAGTGAAGCAGCCATCTCATGCCTCTGCTTTCTCACTGGTTAACCAGAAAAATGTAGTGCCTTTTCTTGGGCACGCTACGCAGCCACTCTTAGAATTAACCCGAAGCTGAAATCCTCTTTGAAGCATCCTGAACAAATGGTCCTCCAGTTTTTTCTTGGATAGTTCCAAAAATGAGGAACTTATTACCTAATAAATGAGTCCATTCCATGTTCGAATTGTTCTGACTCTTAGGAGATTCTTTCTAATAGTGTGTATAAATTTACCTTCTTACAACTTCTTTTTTCCCCCCTTCTAACTACTTTCATTCATTAGATTCAGTCTACTATGTTTCATTCGTTAGTCCTTGATCTTCTCCTCTTTCGTTTGGCAGCCTCACTCATTTCTGTTGCTTCAGCTATCAGTGCTACACAAAGTACTTCCAGATTCATATCCATGGTCCTGACTTCTTTCCTGAGTTCCAGATTTGCATTTCCAACTACCTATAAGATAGCTGCCATCTCGATGTTGTGCAGACACCTCAAGTACTACCCATGTAGATGTGTCCCATCTTGTGATGTTATGGTTTGACTTTAGTCAGTCTCCAGTGTTCAAAAGCACAACATTGGCATTGATTTCTTTTCCATTTTTTCCCTCATCTCCCATCAGTTACTAAGTCCTCTCGATTCGATCACTTTGAAAGTGGTATGAAAGATGAACTTGAAAGGGAAAGGAGGCTTAAGGCAGCAAAACTAGTTAGGGCACTGTTACTGCAGTCCAGATGAGAGCGGTTGAGGGCCTGATCGAGGATGGTCGTCGTGAGTGGTGGGAAGAGATGGATGTGAAAGATGCTGTTGAGGTAGAGTCAACAAGATTTGGCCATGGGTTGGAGTTGGGGGTGAGGGACTAGGAAGAGTTGAGGCTGATTCTGAGGCTATAAGCCTGGGTGCTGTGGCAAAGACACAAATCAGTCAGGCCTTATCCATCCTCAGGAAGCTGTTTTTCTACTGGGTGGAGTGATTGTAGATATCCCTCCTGTTTGTTATAATACCTGATGCTTAGATGGTGCATTCCCTTTATAAGTAAGCCGACCCATTACCATTCTCTTTTTCATGATCATCCTGTAAAGTTGGTAATGTGGCTCTTATTACCGTCTAACAAGACGACTTGAGGACATTTGAGCGTCACTGATGTAAGATGGTTTGCCTAAGCTCACACAGGTCAGAGGACTGGGTCTTGTGACCCCAACCTGAACGCCGAGCACACTCTTCCACAGTTACTTACCTGCAATTCCCTTCATCACAGCTAGTTGTTCTGTTTCTGAATTTTGAAAGTTCTCTCAATGGAAGTTTCTCTCCTCATTAACACTATGTGGAGAATGACCTAGAACCCTTGTCAGAAAAGGGGCATTGTGAGAAGGTGAGCCAGCAAAAGAGTGGAGGCCTATTTTAGACATGTGGAAGTCAGAGCCGTCGCTGGAAGTACGGCACTGGCGGTAGGCCTGGATGTACTGGTTTTCTGGCCCGGTTGAAACTGGGAAGGGGTGAGCCACTTGCCTATGGGCTCCTTGTCTCCTGGAATTTCAGAAAAGCCTCAAGTGCCTTTCTATTGATGTAAGGCTTGATGCTTCAGTCTTGGGAACTGGACTTGATGTTTTAATGGCTTGTTTCTTACAGACCGTTAGCATTTCCTACGACGATGTGCATTGATGTATTGGGCTTCTGAAAAGACTTCTGAGCAGCTGGTGGCTCCTGTGAGATTCAGAGGGTGTTGAAGCAAAACCTGTTGTATTGCCTTATGACAGACATGTTTTGTCTTCTCTCATCTTATCCTCATCCGGGGAGGGCAAGTGTGTCTGTGTCGACCAAAGGAAAGCCAGTCTTGGCAGCCCCGTGGGAACTTTTGTCCTTGGTCCCCTCCCACCAGGCTGAGTGCTTGAATGGCCTGGACTTAGGGGTGTGATTTCTACCTTCAGCCTCCAGCCTCCTTCCTCCCTCCACTCTCCTCTCGCCTTTCCCTACTGTTGTTGAAAGGACAGAACTAAGAAAAGTGCAGCACGTAAGGAAGACATAGCAGCGCACGCTCTTCTTTAAGTGATCTTTGGTTCACCAGTCTTTCTAAATTATGGAAGCCTTTTCATTGTATTTTGACTTGGATCTTGTCAAGTGATTGGCTCATTGACCAACCCAAAATGCTAAGAAAAGTTCTATTGGCATTTTAATTTCCTTACTCTCTTAAGCATTGATGTGTGAGCCATGTTGGTTTCATTGGTGTGTAAGCCATGTTGGCTCACATATCAAGTATTAAAACACTAACCCGAGACTGAGAGGAAGCTTACACAGCAATCTGAAACATCGAGCGATGCAGTGTTTGTATAAGAGTGCTAGTCAGTGTTCCTCACTGTCAGAATGTCAAGTCATCTGTATCAGTCCAGGCTTGCCAGCGTGTGGTGTGATGTGAGTTCATAGCCTCTGGGGCTTCGCTAAGTTTCACTTTATGTTCATGTTTGTAAGTGAAATTTGCCCTGCTAACAACCATTGCACCAAAAATGACAGTGCTGTAGACCACTTAAACAGATTGCTCTAAAATTCCCCTCACCCAAAGAATTTAATTTCCTAATATAGACAAAGCCTGAGTTGAAGGCTGGGGAGCACTTGGGTTCCCTGGCAGGCAGCCTTTCCAGTGTGTCAAGAGCAATTCCTTCTTTTCATGTGCATCATTGAAAGGTGAGGCCAGCGGGCTCCGATTCTGGGATCATTTACTCAGACAACTTAAGTTGGACCCTTTTTGTCACCTGGCATCGAGGTGGCGACATGTCCCGTTACTCTGGGGCCAGTGAAAGCCGGATGGTCTTGGTTCCCTTACTCAAGATTTAGGTCTTTTCCAGGAAAATGCAGCCCATTCATGTATACCTTGATGCTCCTAGCATTTTTTTTCCTAAAGATATTTTCCAAATGAATAGGACTAAACAACATTTAGAGGAGCCTTCTGAAGAAGCACCAACTGTTTATTAGCTCCATTGTTTCCCAGCCTCTCCTTTGGCGGGATGCTCCGGGGACTTAGGAGGCAGTGGTTTCTGCTGCTTTACCCCTCCTGGCACTGACTTTGGTTGGTGAGGCATTAATGCCTGCTTCTTCACTCTGTCGATGCCACACAGCTTCTTGCCCAAGTTGGTCTAATCATCTTTTTTATTTACAAAACTTTATTTTCCCTTAAGAATTGGCAGCTCACAGTGATTTGTTTTTCTTATTAGCAGTAAAGCAACATGACGTCTGGAAGAGCCCTCATATGTTTTTCTGTAGAGCTTCTTGCCTAGTTAGGAGCCAGTAGAGTTCCCTTTCCTATCAACTCAAAGGCCTAACTATGTTAGTTAGTCCCTCCCACGAGAGCTGTCTCTTCCTCGGGGCGAGTCTACATGTCCTCCTGCCGACAGGTTTCAGCCCTTCTCCTGGTCCAGGCTATGGCCCTGTCTCCTGTAGTCCACGTTCCAGCTCCTCTTTAAGCTCTTCTCCTCCAGAAAGGGCTCCCCAAAGAATCGCTGGGGTCTTTACAGGCACTTCCCCTCCATTGCACACTTGGCGATAGAAGGCTCAAACTTTAGCAAACGTATGGTTGACTAAAGCACATTTGTGTTAAGGTATAATCGGTGGCTAAAAAGGATGATTTCCTGATTGAATAGAAGAGTGTTAAGGAGTGGGGAGATACTAAAGCTGGATAACGGTCCTTTCTTATTGACATTGGAGAACACAGAGGGAGGCCTGCTGGGCTTGCGGAATGAAGCAGAACCAGCTGCTTTAAGATCCTTCCTTATTTTGATGGTTGGCTGAGTCGTGACCTTCAGGCTACTGAAGGAAGTGGAGAAGAAGGAGGTGAGCGTTTATTAAACACCTCCTGTCTGCCAGGCATCATGCTTATCAGTTTCTATGACTTTAGTTGATCCTCTCAACTGCCTTGGGAAGTAAGCGCTCTGATAATCTCCATTTTACAATTGGGGAAACTGAGACAGAAGTGAAGTGTCTTGCCCAGGGTCACCTAGTTAGGAAGCATCTGTGGCTGGATTCGAACTCTGCTCTCCCTGACGTCAGGCCTAGCCTTTTCTCCCCTGCAGGGCCACCTGGCTACTTCTGACAGAGGGAAGAAGAAAGGCTAAGTACATTGAAGATAGATTCTTTTCATTGTGTCTTTTGCTGTGAAAGGGGGAAGAAAGAGTTGAGAGCCAGTGAAGTCAGTTTTTAGCCAGGTCTGCTGCTCTTCAGAAACAGCTGCTTCCCACTCAGGCCTCGGTCAGAGGGAGCAAGGGCAGTGGCAGCAGTGGAGCTTGGTCCCTGGATGTTGATCGATCATCCCTGTGATGGTTGAACCATCTGTTTCTACCTTCTTGGTCATGGCTTCCCCAGGCTCCTACACCGTCCTTGGCGCTCTCACTGACCCGCCGTCGGGCTGATGAGCTTCCTTTGGCATCCCAACCTGGCCCTCCTGCCTCCTGCCCCTTGGGGTCTCCGAGTATGTCTGCTCTAGAAGACTGGGGGGCCCTGTGCCCTGCCACTGCTGCTCCCCTCTGTCCTTCCAGACTGTGCCAAGGAGATGGGGCATTGTACCAATGGAGCGTGGCATGGCCGGGTTGTCTTGTGTTGTGCGTGTATGAGCAACTTAGAAGGAATTCTCTTGTTGATCTGTACAACTGATGCCAGCACAGTGTTCCATGAATCATAAACATGACTTTAATGCAGCCAGCTTCATTATAAGGATGGTTGCCAGGGGACTGGTTAGTTGCTGTATCATTATATGTGATTATGTCGTTTTCATTTGTGTTGGTTCTGCCTCCCTGCTCTGACTGTGAGAGCTCCGCCGAGGCCCAGATCTCTTTTGTCTTTATTACGGACCCGTAGCTCTGGGGGGACGACTCTACACCGTAATTGCTCCTGAGTAAATGAAAGTACATCAAAAACAAATGGTTACTCCTTGAAGAGTGTTGTGGTGTAGTCCAGAGAGGCCTGGGTTTGGAAGCTGGACATGCTTGGGTTTAAGACCTGCCTCCTATTTCTGTTGGCTGTGTGATCACGGTCAGGTACCTTAAGGTCTCTGGGAAAGTTTCCTCATCTAAAAAATGGGGATGCCCTTTGTCCTAACTACCTTGAAAGGCTGCTACAAATATTAATCGAGACAATGTCTGTAAAACAGCCTCGTAAACTTTAAAGTGCCATATTCTGGTGTCAGGTGACTGAGAGGAGACTTTTCTGTAGACAGCGCTGAAGCTGAGTTACTTCTACTGTCTCCCCTTCTAACGTGTCATAACAACCCAAAGAGAAACAAATGCGCTGGATGGAGTCCCTCTCCTGCTGGCTTCTCAGTCCAGGGAAAGGACCTTAGAGATCACCTCCTCCCCTCCCCAACTTGTATCCACCCAACATGTGCCCATTCAGTTTGTGTCAGGACCTTTCTCTTTGTTGGGGAATTTGCTAGAGTACAAGGTACTGAATTAGAATAAAGGATGAGGAAGAGTGCCATGAGAATGTATCTCTGAAAACAGAGGTGATCCTAATTTTGTGGTGAGCCTCAATTGGAATCTGGTAAGAGCTGGAAAATCAGTGTGTCCTATGTGTGTACAGTAAAGGCTGAGTCTGGCGTATGGATCACGTTTCTTAATGGGAAATAATAAAACAGTCAGTTTGTAGAATCTTGACAGAAGAGCAGGGTTGGGTACGGGGTCAGAATTGGGGTTGGGTATGGGGTCAGAACTGGAGTTGGGTATGGGCTCAGAATTCGGTAATTGATTTGTTTCTAGAAGAATCTCAGTGTTTCCAAACTACTACTGGGAAAAGGCAGACCTGGCTTTATTTTCCTTGCTGTAAAATTTTGTGTCTAATGAAGACTTAAAACCAAAACCCAAACCAAAAAACCCTAAAATACCCAAGGTACGATTCTGTAGCCTGCAAAACAAGAAGACAGAATAGTATTTTAATAGAGGTGGGGAACCTGTGGCCTCAAGGCCCTCAAGTGCAGCCCTTTGACTGAATCCAAACTTCATAGAACAAATTACCTTAATGAAAGGATTTGTTCTGTAAAACTTGGACTCTGTCAAAAGGCCACACCCAAGGACCTGGAAGGCCACTCGTGACCTTAAGGCTGCAGGTTCCCCATCAAAAAAGCATGTCTCAGGAACCAAATATTTGAAGTGTCTGTCGTACATCTCCAGCTGAATGTCTTGTCAGCACCTTGTCTTCAGCATGGCCAAAAGTGATCTCATCAGTCTTCTTCTTCCTCTTTCTGTTACATTACTATTCTCCCAGTTACTCAGGCTGACTTGAGGAGGGATAAAGAAGTCTGGAAGAGCTGGGAGTGGGAGAGTGAATTGATAAAGGATGTAGAGTGGGATTGCTTAGTGGCAGTGAGGGCCCGTTTGAAGTTGTGTAACATAAATCTGTAGTGGACCCAATCAGAACACTCGTATAGGTGTGAAGGCACTGAACGGTGGGAGCGATCCAAGGCTGAGGCATGGCTGGGCATAATCAGTGATAAAAGAGACCAGGGATTCAAGGGAGAAGGACAGAGGAGAGCTGAATTGGTTTACCAAGGACTCATGATGGAGAGGAGAGAGTGCCTAGTGCAGGAGACATGGCTTGGGAGAGAATTGAAGGGTCAAAGCATTGGAGGTCATGGTGAGGATGAAGAGCAGGGTTATGTAAGGGAAGGCTGAAGGAGAGGTAAAAAGCCAGCAGATTCTGATCAGATAAAAGGATTTCAGAATTCTTGAACATGGAGATGGTACTTTTGTGGGCGTGGCAAAATCCGGGTTATGACTATCTTTGTGTGGCTGAGGTGGGGGTGGAGGAGTAGCTCATGGGAGATGAGGAGGTTGAAGAGGTGAGTGGTTAGGGGATTTTGGAGAGAAGCATTGTGTGTGTTGAAGTCACCTATTGTGAGGGCAGGAGTTGGGGAGGACAGAAAAATTGTGAGCCAAGTATCCAACTCCTTAAGAAAGAAGTGATCCAGGCATCTATACACAACAGCTACTAGGATTTTGATTGGGTGGTAGATATGAAAAGCATGAACCTCATAGGAGGGAAGGCAGGGACTATGGGGAGCAAGGTGTGTTCCATCTCTCCCACCTTGACCTGTGAGTCAAACATAAGGAGTGAAGGTGTAGCCAGTACTGGAAGGGGTGGCCAGGAAGGCTGCATCAGCAGGGGGGAGCCAGGTTTAGTAAGAGCTAGCAGATGGAAGGAGTGGGAGAAGAAAAGATTTAGGGTGAAGGGAAGTTTGTTTCCTATGGAACAGGCATCCAGGGGGCATGGATGGGGTGGGTGGTGTTTGGTTGGAACTTTGGGGTGGGAGGGTTGAGGGGGATGGGAATGAGGAATCAGGTGGGAGGGGTGTGGAAAAGGGTTTGGATGATGGTCTTCAGGGGTTCAGAGTCCCTGGGATGGGAAGGGTTTGATGAGGGGTGAGCCATTCTATTCAGCTACAGTTGATTTATGTTTTCTGGTTTTATTTACAATGAGGATGTCAATTTGAATGGTTCCTAAGTCTTTCAGAACTGTTTGTCTTCTGAAAATTGTCGTCATCATATGTTATAAGTTGTCTTCCTTTTTCCCAGGTTTTTTCTGAAACCATCCCCTTCATCATTTCTTGTGCCAGAATAGTATTCCATATTTATATACCATAATTTTTTCAGCTATTCCCCAAATGATGAGTACCCCCCAGTTTTCAATTCTTGGTCACTGAAAAAGACCTATAAATATTTTTTATACATCCTTATAATTTGTTTTGTTTAGAACGAATCCCTCCCTAAATTTACCCTTCCTCTTACTCTCCCTTCCCTTGTCTTTACTTTCCCTCCTACTTCTTTATTTAGTGAAGTGTATTTCTGTGCCTAGCTGTGTATGTTCTTCTCTCCTTTGACCATTTCAGCTGCTGCCGCCCCTCCTTCCTCCTTGTATAGATAGGCTCCCTGATTAGATGAGATGTTTTCTCTATCCTTCCTCTTTTTTCTCCCCTAGTGTGTTCTTCTTCTCCCCCACTCCCATCCATTCCTCCTTTAAGACCATCAAGACAACAGTATTGGGGGCAGTTAGGTGGCTCAGTGGATTATGTACCAGCCCTGAAGTTAGGAAGACCTGAGTTCAAATCTGGCCACAGATACTTACTCTCTGTGTGACCCTGGGCAAGTCACTTAACCTTGATTTTCTCCTCCCCCAAAATAACCAACCAAACACAAAGACATAACAGAACCATTCCCAGACCTTGTCTAATTAGCTTCTGTGACTCCTGATGGGTTCACATGCATATCATCTTCCTGAATTAGAATGTAAGTCATTTATCTTTGGGCAACTAGGTGGTGGCACAGTGGTGAGAGCACTGGGCCTGAAATCAGGAAGACTCATCTTCTGGCCTCAGATACTCCCTTTCTGGGTGACCCTGGGCAAGTCACTTCACTTTGCCTCCGTTTCCTTATCTGTCAAATGATCTGGAGAAGGAAACAGCAAATCACTGCAGTATCCCTGCCAAAGAAAACCCAAATGACAGAGAGTCAAATACTACTGAAACAACTGAACAACAGTTTTTTCTTGTTATAGTTGTTAAATCCTGTTTACCTTTCTCTTTCTCTCTCTCTCTCTCTCTCTGTATGTGTGTGTGTGAGGCAATCAGGGTTAAGTGACTTAACCCAGCGTCACCCAGCTGGTAAGTCTGAGGCCAGATTTGAACTCACGTCCTCCTGACTCCAGGGCCAGGGTTCTAGGTGCTTCTGTTTACCTTTTTATGTTTCTTTTGACTCTTCTGTTTCAGGGTTTCTTTGCAATTCTGCTCTTTTCATCAGGCATTCCTGGAAGGCCTCTTTAGTGAAAGGTCCATTTTCCCCGGTAGAATTACACTCACTTTTGTTGGATAAATTATTCTTGGTTGTAATCCTATTCTAAACTCTCTGTTTCTTAATAGTGCTGGCTACTAAATCAGGAGTGAGCGTATCTGTGTCTTCTTGATATACCTGAATTCTTTCTTCTCGTTACTTGTAGAATTTTTTCTTTTGGAAGCTTTAGATATCAGCTGTGATATTCCTAGGAGTTTTCATTTTGAACTTTATTTTAGGCAGTCTATTAACATTTTGTACTTTGGTTCTAGGAAATCTGGATGGTTTTCTTTTCATATTTCTCGACATATGATGTCTTGGCTTTTTTTCTGGTCATAACTTTCAGATAGTCCAATGATTCTAAATTTTTTTCTCCTCTATATGTTTTCAAGGTCAAACAAGGTCACTTGTTTTTGCTGTGAGGTAATTTATATTTCTTTCTCTTTTTTCCCCCCGTTTTTTGACTTTGTTTTATTATTTCCTCTTGTCTCAGGGAAGCTTCTGTTTCATCCAGTCTAATTTACTGGAAGTTTATTTTTGGGGCAAGGTTTCATGCCTCTTGTTGCCAGCCTTTTGATTCTCTTTGCCACTCTTCCATAGCTCAAAACTTAAAATTAAAAAAAAAACTCTTAACGAAATCTTTTAGAAATTCTAGTTGAATTTGTGCTGAAGCTGTGTTTTTATTTGAGTCTTTGCTTGTAGATATTTTGAGCCACTCTTTTCTTCTGAGTTTGTGTCTTGAGCACCCCTCTCACCACCACAGATTTGGGGGTCAGATTGTTTCCTCATTTGCTCCTTCTTCCAGCCTCCCTCCTGACTTTGGACTCGATGTTAGAGCCAGGCTCTGCACACTTCTGGAAGTCACGTCTGAGCTGTTCTTGCTGTTGCCTTCTTGGATACTAAATGCCGTGTTATTCCAAGATCTCAGGGACAGGTCAGGCTGGGGGAACTTCAGGCTTGCAGTCCTCCCAAAGTGGTCCGATCCAAAGCAAAGTCTGATCGCTGTCCCCTGGTGTGAGCTCTGCAAGTTCCTGACTTAGGTCTGGGTCTGAACAATAGGCCTTTGGGCTTGTCCATCTGGAGCTTGAGTAGCCTGAGGCTGGACTCTGCTGATTTAGAGGGTCAGAACTGTAGGCTTCCCTTTGGTCTGGGATTCCTGCCCTGGCTATTCCCCTGCAGATTTCAGATGCATTTGGAAGCTAGAACTGAGACCCCATTCCTGTCCTGGGTCTGAGCCCGAGGCCGCTGCTGGCTTCTCACCTTGCTCATTGCCTGGCACCTGGCCTGAGTCCTGGGATGGTTATTTAACCTGGAATGTCACCCCTCGGAACAGGCCCCCTCTTTGGTCCCCTCTGGATCTGTGACCCAGGGCTGAGGAGTGACAGAGCAGCCAGTTGGCCCCTCTTTCCACA
>JAQQSZ010010058.1:0-12608 GCA_028646595.1 Phalanger gymnotis
CTCTGCTCAGCTCCACTCCCCTCCGCTCCCAGCTCCATGTGGGATAGACCTTACCCAGAGACCATCCAGGCTGTCCTGGGCTAGAGCCCTGCTTCCCTATGCTATTTTGTGGGTTCTGTAGTTCTAGAATTGGTTCAGAGCCATTTTTTATAGGTTTTTGAAGGGACTTGGCGGGGAGCTCACGCTAGTCTCTGTTTTCCAGCTGCCATCTTAGCTCTGCCCCCTCAATTATACTCAATTTTGCTGGGTAGTTGATCCTTGGTTGTAGTCTCAGCTCCTTTTCCCCTAGGAATATCATATTCCAGTTTCTTCTGTCATTTAATGTAGAAGCTGAAAGATCCTGTGTGATCCTATCGTTCCACGATATATGAATTGTTTCTTTTTGCCTGCTTGCAGTATTTTCTCCTTGAATTTGTAATTCTGAAATTTCGCTATAATATTTCTTGGTGTTTTCAATTTGGGATCTCTTTCAGGGGGTGATCGGTAAATTCTTTCAATGACTATTTTACCCTCTGGTTCTAGGACGTCTGAGCAGTTGTCTTTGGTAATTTCTTTAAAGATACTGTCAAGGCTCTTTTTTTCATCGTGGATTTTCTGTAGACAAATAATTCTTAAATTGTCTCTCCTGGATCTATTTTCCAGGTCAGTTGTTTTTCCAATCAGATATTTCACATTTTCTTCTATTTTTTTTCATTCTTTACATTTTTTGACTACTTCTTGATGCCTCACAGAGTCATTAGCTTCCGCTTGCTCAATTCTAATTTTTAATGAGTTGCTGTCTTCATTTTGCTTTTGAGTCTTCTTTTCCAATTGGCTGATTTTATCTCTCAGGATGTCATTTTTTCTATTTAGATTTTGAATTTCCGTAGCCATTTCACTGATCACATTTTTTAGGAACCTAATTTCGTCAGTTTTTTTTTCCATTTTTTCTTTTACTTCCCTAATTTGGTCTTTTAAATCCTCCTTTAGCTTTTCCAGGAATGCTTTTTGGGCTTGAGACCAGTTCACATTCCCTTTTGAGGTATCAGATGTGGGTATAGTGTCAATGCTATCCTCTTCCAAGTTGGTATTTTGATCATCCCTGTCTCCATAAAAACAATCAATGGTCCTTGTTTTTTTTTTTTTTTTGTGCTCTTCATGTTGGATATCTTTTTCCTGGCTTTATAGTGAATTTTTGCATTTGAGGCTCAGGGCTCTCTGTCCCAGGTTTCTTGTTCTGGGGATTCTGAGTCTAGTTACTGGCTTTGTGTATTATAGCCTTCAGTTACCTGAGGTGTGGGGGAGGGGTCTGGCTGCCTGAAGTCTCCTTTTCCCCTGAGGCTGCTCTCCAGCCCTGTTGCTTTTCAGCAATGGTCTCAGCTGTTTGTCTGTGCTGGTGTCTGCCACTTCCCCCAGCTCTGCAAATCTACCTCTGGGCTCCTCGTGTTGACCCCTGCTGGCTCTGCCCCTCTGGGACTCAGGACCTCCCACTGCTTGACCACTGAAGCCCCACTTCTGTATCCTCTATTCCAGCATTTTTTCCCAAGGAATTCTCTGGTTCAGGGGGAGGGGGGAGGGATTAGAGCCATTTACCTGGCCATTATGTCTCCCGGAAGTTCAAGAAGAAGCATTTCATACCTTTGGGCTGCAAGCCTCAGGAGTTGATGTCTCATAGCCGGTGGCGTTGCACCGCTGACTCCCATTGCTTCTACAGACTCCCACCCTGTGTTAGGAGGCCTGGGGATATCCACCAGTTTCAGGCACCAGGCTGGTTTCTGCACCTGCTTCCGCTTTAGTGCTGTCTGGTGCAGCTCCACGTGCCCAGCGCTCTCCCAGCCTACAGATCCATCCCGTCAACCTTCCGCACTCTCCTGGCTTGGAAATTTGCCCTACTCAGGCTGCTAGCCACTTCTCTCTCTCAAATCTGCTCAGATTCACTTTTTTATAGGTATCTGACAGAGCTTGTGAGAGAGCACCAGTAAGACCCTGTTTTCACGTGGGCATCTTGGCTCTGCCCTCCAAGTCCTCTACTTCTATGGTTATCTGTGGAGAGGTGGGGAACACTGGAGAGGGTTCATGATTTGTCTTGACTCTCAATCAACCCTACAAGGATTTATTAAGTGGCTATAATATATCAGATAGTGTGCTCAAGCACTCATCCTCTGTGCTTTGTATTTTCTGTCAGGTGATATAAAGTCTATCCTGTGTTTGATTTGTTGTCAGTCTAATCATTCAAATAGAATCTAAGTTCCTTTACCCTTTCTTTGTGCAGACCATGGGTGAGGAACCTGCAGCCTTGAGGCCACATGTGCCCCCCTCGTTCCTCAAGTGTGTCCCTTTGACTGAATCCAAACTTCACAGAACAAATCCCCTTAATAAAAAGATTTCTTCTGTCAAACTTGGTCTCAGTCAAAAGGCTGTACCCAAGGACCTAGAAGGCCAAATGTGGCCTTGAGGCTGCAGGTTCCTCACTCCTGGTATAGACCTAGACAGAAGCCAAATTCTGTTGTGCCCTGGGAAACAATGTATTTAACAAAAGCTCCTCTGTGAGGCACATTTGTTCACTGAAAATTAAATTGGCTATAGTGATGTCTGGGGACCTAGGTTCACATATTGCCTTTTGTGCTTAGTACTTGTGTTACTTTTGAGAAGTCATTTATCATTACTGGGCCTCAGTTTCCTCATGTGTAAAATGAGGAGCTTGTACGAGGTGGTCCGTGAGGTCCCTTCTAATTCTAGAACTAGAATTTTCTGACCAGCCTAAGTGCAGCCAGAAAAATGTCCAAGGGCAGAATTACTTTGGGAACATTTTTTCCTAAAAGGATCTATGAAGTACTAATAGAGTTACATAGTTAGAGGTGGTATTCACAATGTATCCTTGGAATTGTAACTATCTAACATTTCTCTAAGAGGCAGTATCTCTGATATGATATGCATGGATTCAGATCCCATCTCTAATAATAGTTTTGTGACCATGCTAAGTCCCCTTAACCTCTCAGAGCCTTAGTCTTCTCAATTGTAATATAGGAATGGTAACTTCCAGAAGGAATCTTTGAGAACAAAAAAAGGTGGCACAGGCTTGGAGCTCCTCTCCTAGTACCCACTAACATTGGCAGTTCGGGTTCCCCTGAAAGCAGTTGCTACATCTCTTCTCAGAATTTAAAACAGGCCTGCACAACCTGTGGCATGCCTAAGGATTTCGGGCAGCCCACAAAAAAGGTAGAGGAAAACATCCGCTACCTTTTTTGTGGCCTCCTCCAAATCTTTTGGCATGCCTGTGGACTGTAAGCCTCTGCAGGCCACAGGTTGCCCAGGCCTGGTTTAAAAACTAGGCCTAAAGTGAAGTGTCAGAGCTCATGAACCCCCAATGGTGTTTTTTCCATGATGATTGCTAGACATAATTTAGTCCACTTCATGCAATTACCTTTCAGAAAAGGGTATTTATTGCAGTGATATAGTTGGTATTAAAAAAATAAACCTCCCACCCAAAGTCTCACTTTCCCACCAGTACATACAAATTCCTGAGGGAAAGGGTGCAAGCATTCTTTGAGATTATTTCATCCAGCTAATATTTAAGTGGCAGAGAATTATGTTAGTGTCTCAAAAAAAAGTCCTTTACTTTGTCTGATATCTCTGCACAACTTACGGCAGGATGATGGTCTGCTTCACTGCTTGGATATGAGGGCCAACATGGGTTGATCTGGGGCTGGGTAGATATAGTAGGCTGTGTGAATTTGTGTTTACTCATTAATGAAGACCACTCAATTCTTGGGGTTAGGAGTTTGGAGGTGGAATTCCCTGACTGAGTGGATAAAGTCTCCCAGAATAGTCTCTGGACATCAGGAAAGCAACTGTGGATGCAGGTGTGGAATGAAGCACTTAGCAGCTATGTGCCCTCCATCCCTATGCCACTCCTATTCCCATTCTAGGCAGGTCATTTCTGCTCTCTGAGACTCAGTCATCTGGACAATGGGGTTCCAAATACTTGCACTCTCTACCTCACAGGGGTCTTGTGAAAATCAAATGAAGCTGTGAAACGTGCTGTGTCTTCTTTATAGCACCTTTGGTGTTATGCATAGCATGTCTGAACCTTCAGAGAGTAACTTGCAAACTTGAAGAGTTTAGCCATATTCTTGGGAAAAGTTCAGAATTATTGGCAGTTGGCTAGGGAGTAATCGCTGGGTTTTGAATGGCATGAGGATGGCATGTTTGTTCTTTCTGCTACCTCTACAGCTGACTTACAGAGCTTCTTATTCATTCTGTGCCACTGTTAGTTTCTCTAGTAATTTCTACCTCTACCAGTCTGTCTATATGAATATGCATATCTCCTTTTATTTTGCAGCACATAGGAATTTAACTCTGGGCCCACCTAACTGTTGAGAACAAAGTTGTGAAGATAAGCACCTTTCCTCTTAGCTGAGGGGTCCTGACAGGGTCCTGATAAGGAGCTATCTAGCATGAGGGCCAGCAACTCAGGATTGGGGGGTGGTTTCCTTGGAACCATGGCAACTGGTGATTGGGATCAACTGATGCTGCCTTCATGGGTACCAATTACATCCTCAGCAGAGACTCTCAGTCTGAAGGGCAAGGCTTTTGCCTAGAGACCATTTTGGAGTTCTTTCCATCTAGGGAGCCTTTGCCAAGATTACCCTTCTTCCATACTTGCAGGACAAAAAATAGAGAATACAGGCAAGGTAGACTCTAGATGAAATGACACAGCAAGAGCACAGTAATGCTTAACGTTTCCCTATAGCAATCCTCCCCCACCAGCCCCCCACATTCCTAGGAATGATATACAAACTGACCTTTGGGTTCCTTCCTGGAGCCCATATTGGAATCTACCTTTGCTGTAGACACTTTGCTGGGGCACCTTTTACTCTCTCCCTAAGCCCACTTCAACTAATAGATTTTGCCCACTTACTTTAGAAGGAATTTGGTGTGTATGTGAGTGCTGAAAACATTCTCCCTTCTGCTTAGGGACAACTCGTGGATTAGTAACCCTCCAATTCAGAGACTCTGCCCAGGTTATCCCTGACACTCTCTCACCACACTACAAAATTTGGTAGATTCTGATTCAGCTCAGATATAGAAAAAAAGAGCCAAGGATGAAATTGGACAGAGAGCCACGCTTGCTGCCTCCAAATTCAAAACCAGAGGCCTTTCTCCTACATCACAGTGAATGAGTGGAATGTATAGGTCAGTAGCAGAGAGATTTTGAGATAGAACATTTTCTGTACCCCTCAGGTCACCCTTTATAAACTAACAGTTCTTCCATCCTCATCAGTAATGAGCCTTGTGGACAAATTTCACCATTACCTATGTAAGGATCCTTCAGGTGTGAAAGCATTTAGTTTCTTAGTAAATTAGTAGTTTATCAATTGACTCTGCCCCTTGCCAGGATGTGGAAATTAACATACCAGATTCTTCCAGTACAGGAGTCCATGGGCTCTGCCTTGTGGAAACTTGTGGGGGGTCTGCTGCCCTGAGCCATCCTTATTTACCATTTCAGGCCCTGCTTCAAAGCATGCTATATATTGCTGTAATGTCTTCTTCATGATGAATGTCACACATATCAACTCCTAAGGCACTTAAATAATATATATTGGACTTTGTGATTAGATAGTTTCCTTCAATATATTTATTTCTCCAGAACTTGGAACAGTGTCTGGGATCTGCTGGTGTTTAATAAATGCTTGTTCAATTATTGGTTTGTTTTAGATTGGAACACAGTACTTTGGTTGTTATTACCACTTATCCTAAGGGTAAGTAGCCTCCTAGCCACTGGTAGCCAGGATGGCTCACCCAGCAAAGGTTCCCCAAGGTGCCTTCTGGAAGCCTTTCTAAATCCACGACTGGAGAAGAAAATGACTACAAAACTGCTACAAGCAAAGCTTCAAAGAAGAACTCAGTTTGGACAGAAATGTTCCTAGAATTCCTGGAAAAGATGAAAGAAATTTTAAAAAAACAGTCAAAAATGTTTTTAATAAATGAAGTCAGAGCATGAGAGAAATTTTTAGAAAGGATATGAGAATTAAGGAAGAAAGAACTGGAAAGTGAATTAACAACTTAATACAAGCAGTACATAACCCTGCCTAAGCAACAAACTTGCTGGAAATTGAATGGGCCAAACTGAAGCCAGTCATCCCATTAGATGATGAGAAATATTGACTTTTCTGGCTTCTTTACCATCACTCCTAGTAATGTACGTCCACCCCACCTTTCAGCTTCATTTTTCGTGTTACCTTTCTCTAATAGACTGCAAACTCCTTGAGGGCAGACCGTTTCCCTTTCTTTTTTTCACATTGTTGTCCAAAACACATGGCATAGTAAGCAACACACAGTAGGAGCTTAATAAACGATTATTGATATGACTTGGCTTCATGATCCTAATTATCTCTCAGTCTCCATATTGAGTCAATTTCCAAGTCCTGTCATTACTACCACTAAAACCTATCTGGCATTTACCACCTTTTCTCTACTTCTCTTCACTTGGGACTTTATCTTGAAGCTAGTTTCTAACCCTTGAATTCATACCTTGGAAGTAGCCTCCACCTCTAATGGCCTCTCCATGATTGGACGGTTATTTACTGGGGCCAGGCCAGCCATTTTGGAGGCAGGCCAGCCATTTATTACTCCTCTGTAGGCCCTCCAGACATCTTCTACCTTGCTACCCTGCCCCAACAGCTTTCTGACCTTTTATATACTATCTTCTTCCATTAAAATATAAAAGCCCTTTAAGGGCAGAAACTATCTTTCTTTTCATTTGCATTTATATTCTCAGTACTTAGCTCTGGGCCTGCTAAATTGTTAGTGCTTAATAAATTATTATTGAGTGACAATTTCTTTATTGACTGCCTTGTTCCCCCCACCCCACCCCCAGGTCTGTGACACACTTTCTTTCCAGCATAGTCTTTGGAAGTCCTCAACCTCTAGGGTGGTCCTTGCGGAGGTGGGGGGATACTGAAAATGGGGACAATGATTTGTCTTGACTCTTTGTGGATTCACTCAACCTTACAAGAATTTACCTGGCTAGACTATATCAGATAATGTGCTCAAGTACTCATCCTCTGTGCTTTGTATTTTCTCTCAAGAGAAATAAATTCTGCCCTGTATTTGTTTGGTTGGCAGCCTGACTGTTCACATACAAACTAAGTTTCTTTACCCTTTCTTTATGTCGACCTAGGCAGAAACCAAATACTTATGTTCTCTGGGAAAAATTGTATTCAGGCAAAAGTTCCTCTGGGAGGCCAGGTATTCACTGAAAAGAAAACTGGCAGTAGTGGTTTATGAAGACCTCCATTTAAATCCTGCCATCAATGGTTACTACTTGTGTGGGTTTTTTTGACAAAGCTATTTAATGTTCCTGGGCCTCAGTTTCCTCATCTGTATAATGGGGGGCTTGTACTAGATGGTCTGTGATATCCCTTTCTACTTCTACAGCTAGGTTCATAAGACCAGCCTAGCCAAGTACAGTCAGAAGGATGGCAAGTTAATACTTCAGATGCATTAATGGAGTTACATATTTAGAGGTGGAACCCATAATGTGTCATGGAATTGTAATAAGTAATTTTTCTTCTTCAAGAGGCAGTATGATCTCCCTTCCTCTTTGTAGGGGACTAGAGGTACATAATATTCTATACATATTCAGATGCAGTCACAGTGTGGATGAGTGTGACATTTCATTGGGGAGGCTATTCCCCAATTCCCTAAGTCATTTCCCAGAAAATAACTGATTTTAAAACTTAAAAAAAAGAAAGGAAAAGGAAATCAGCCACATGATATACTGGCAACATGGATGGGTATGCACTTAGAAGGAACCTAGGTTATATCTAATATCTAAATTTGGTATCTAAAAAAATAAAATCAAATTAAGGGATAAGAGAGGAATATATTGAGAGAGGGAGAAAGGGAGAGACAGAATGGTGTAAATATCTCACATAAAAGTAGCAAAAAAAAGCAGTTCTGTTGGGAGGGAAGAGGAGGCAGGTGAGGGGGAATGAGTGAATCTTGCTCTCATTGGATTTGACCTGAGGAAGGAATACCATGCATAATCAATTGGGTATCTTACCTCACAGGAAAGAAGGAGGAAGAGGATAAAAAAGGTGGATGATAGAAAGGAGGGAAGATAGGGGTAAGAGGTAATAGAAAACAAATACTTTCGAAAAGAGACAGGATGAAGGGAGAAAATTCAATAAAGGGGGTTAGGATAGGAAGGAGCAAAATGTAGTTAGTCTTTCAAAACATGAGTATTGTGGAAGTTTTACATAATGAAACACATGTAGTCTGTGTTGAATTGCTTGCCGTCTTAGGGAATGTGGGTGAGGAGGGAAGAGGGGAGAGAATTTGGAACTCAAAGATTAAAAAAACAGATGTTCAAAAAAAAGTTCTTGCATGCAACTAGTAAATAAGATATACAGGCAATGAGGCATAGAAATTTATCTTGCCCTACAAGAAAGTAAGGGAAAAGGGGATGGGAGGGGGTTGGGTGACAGAAGGGAGGGCTGACTGGGGAACAGGGCAACCAGAATATATGCCATCTTGGAGTAGGGGGAGGGTAGAAATTGGGAAAAATTTGTAATTCGAACTCTTGTAAAAATCAATTCTGGAAACTAAAAATATTAAATAAATTAAATAACTAAATTTAAAGAAAAAAGGAATTATTAGTCTACCTGAGAAACATGATGAAAAAAAAAAAAGCCTGAACAGCATCTTCGAAGAAATTATCAAAGATAACTGCCCAGAGGTCCTAGAACCAGAGAGGAAAATAATCATTGACAGAATCAACCCAAAATCCCCTGAAAGAGATCCCAAACTGAAAACTCCAAGAAATGTTATAGCTAAATTTCAGAATTACAAAGTCAAGGAGAAAATACTGCAAGCAGCCAAAAAGAAACAATTCAAGTATCATGGAACTACAGTCAGGATCACACAGGCTCTTTCAGCTTCTAAGACAGGAAAAGTTGGAACATGATATTCCAAAGGGCAAAGGAGCTTGGACTACAATTAAGGATCAACTACCCAGGAAAATTAAGCATAATTTTTCAGACAAGGAGATAGACATTCAATGAAATAAGGGAATTCCAGACTTTCCTGATGAAAAGGAAATTCTGATCTTCAAATACAAAACACAAGAGAGACATAAAAAGGTAAACAAGGGGGAAAACCCCACAAACCTTGTTAATCAATAAGGGCCAATTTTTATATCCTTATATAGGATTATATTGTTTTATATAAAGGTTTCATAAATACATATATATATATAATGCCAATCTTGAGAATACTAAAGTTATTATGACAATTAAAAGGGATACATATAGACTGTGGGTGTCAGTATGAAATAACTGATATAAGGATAAAAAACATAATTAAGAGAGGCAAAGGGAGGGTTCTGGGAGAAGAGGTAAGGAGGTAGTAGAAAAGGCTAAATTACATCAAATGAAGAGGCACAAAAATACATTACAGTAGAGGGAAAGAAGGGAGGGAGAAGAGTAGTACATAAACTTTACTCTAATAGGATTTGGTTCAAGAAGAGAATACCATACTCTGAAAAGTACAGAAATCAAACTTCTACAGACAATAGGTGGGGAAAGGGGAAAGGAAAAAGGGGGTGGTCAGAAGGGAGGGAAGAAGTACAAAGGAGAAAAGGTTAAGATAAGGGAGTGAAATAAAGAGGGAAGATGAATTGAGGAAGGCGGTAGTCAAAAGCAAAACTCTTTTGAGGAGTGCAATGGGGGCAAATAAAAGCATAAAAGGGGGAGACAGGATGGAGAAAAAGACACAGCTTGTAATAATAACTGTGAATGTGAATAGGATGAACTCTCTCATAAAACAAAGGCAGACAGAAGAATGGATTAAAAACCATAATCCTACAATATGTTGTTTACAAGAAACACATTTGAAAAAGGGGGATACAAACAGGGTAAAAGTAAAAGGATGGAGTAGAAAATATTGTGCTTCAGCTAAAGTAAAAAAAAAAACAGGAGTAGCAATCCTAATCTCAGACAAAGCAAAAGCAAAGATAGATCTAATTAAAAGAGATAAGGAAGGACACTATATCCTGCTAAAAGGCACCAGAGATGATGAATCTATATCATTATTTAACATATATGCACGAAGTGGTATAGCATGCAAATTCTCAGAGGAGAAGTTGGGGAGTTACAGGAAGAAATAGACAACAATATTATACTAGTGGGGACCTCAACCTCCCCCTCTCTGAACATGATAAATCTAACCTCAAAATGAACAAGAAAGAAGTTAAGGAAGTGAACAGTATTTTAAAAAAGGCAGACATGATAGACCTCTGGCGAAAGAATCCAGCTTCTGGGTTAAGAATTCACCATTTCATAAACACTGTTGGGTAAATAATAGAACAGTGTGGCTGAAACTGGGCAGAGACCCGCATCTTACACCATATACCAAAATAAAGTAAAAATGGTTACATGAGAGGCGGAGCCAGGATGGCGGCTGGAGGGCGGTGACTGGTGTGGGCTCCCCACTGGATCCCTCCAAAAACCTATAGAAGGGTGGCTCTGAGCCGATTCTGGGGCTGCTGAGCCCACGGAGTGGTGGAGGGGGGCGGGGCTCTATCCCAGGGCAGCCTGGATGGTCTCTGGGTGGGGTCTGTCCTGCACGGAGCTCCCAGCTCCCAGCTGAGGGGAGTGGAGCTGGGCCAAGCGGGGCCCGCGTGCAGCCCGTGCGGTGCAGGCTGACCAGACCGCGGACCGATGAGACCAGGAGCCAAGCGGAGAGTGCCCTAGCATCCTGAATTAGTGACCTGTGGCATCTACCAGACCTCACAACCCACAAAGACCAAAGACAACAGAGGTTAGTGGGAAAAGCTGTGGGACTGAGTTTGCGGTTTGGCCACTGCCCCTGGGGCAGTGGAGGTGGGGCAGCTTTAGAGCTCCAGCTGCGGTTTCTTCTAGCCCCAGGCCCACCTGGTGGGAGGAATTAGGTGATGGATCAGAGCAGGAGTGAAGAGCCTGCTGAAGATTTAAGCCCAGTCCAGGTGGGGGGGTTCTTGGGGGGGAGGAGTGCTGGTGGGGCGGCACATCCCCCCAAGCGTGGAACATAGAACTCTTTAGTCTACAAGCAGGCATACCTCGCTGAAAAACTCAAGGGTTAAGTAAGTTGGCTGGGAACATGGCCAGGCGGCGGGGCACACCCAGATTCAGTCTCTGACTCTGGAGTCCTTCTTTGGTGACAGGGAGGACCAAAATATACAGTCAGAAGAAGTTAACAAAGTCGTAGAGCCTACAAAAAAACCTCCAAGAAAAACATGAACTGGTCTCAGGCCATGGAAGAACTCAGAAAGGATTTAGAAAGGCGAGTTGGAGAAGTAGAGGAAAAATTGGGAAGAGAAATGAGAAGGATGAGAGAGGGCCATGAAAAACAAGTCAATGACTTGCTGGGGGAGACTCAAAAAATACTGAAAAGTATACTGAAGAGAACAACACCTTAAAAAATAGACTGACTCAAATGGCAAAGGAGCTCCAGGAAGCCAATGGGGAGAAGAATGCCTTGAGGGGGAGAGTTGGCCAGATGGAAAGGGGGGTCCAGGGGACCACTGAAGAAAATGCTACCTTAAGGATTGGATTGGAGCGGGTGGAGGCTGGTGACTTGATGAGAAACCGAGATGTTGCCAGGCAGAGCCAGGGGAATGAAGGGGTGGAGGAGAATGTGAGATATCTCATTGGAGGGGCCACTGACCTGGAGAATAGATCCAGGAGAGAGAATTTAAAAACTGTTGGACTACCTGAAAGCCATGATCAAAAAAAGAGCCTAGATATCATCTTTCAAGAAATTGTCAAGGAGAGCTGCCCTGATATTCTAGAGCCACAGGGCAAAATAGAAATTGAGGGTGTCCACGGATCACCTCCTCAAATAGATCCCAAAAGGAAATCTCCTGGGAATGTTGTTGCCAAATTCCAGAGTTTCCAGGTCAAGGAGAAAATACTACAAGTAGCCAGAAAGAAACAGTCTGAGTATTGTGGAAACACAGTCAGAACAACCCAGGATCTGGCAGCTTCTACACTAAGAGAGCGAAGGGCTTGGAATACGATATTCCGGAGGTCAATGGAGCTGGGATTAAAGCCAAGAATCACCTACCCATCAAGGCTGGGTATCATGCTCCAAGGCAAAATATGGACTTTCAATAAAAGAGGACTTTCAAGCTTTCTCAGTGAAAAGACCAGAGCTGAATAGAAAATTTGACTTTCAAATACAAGAATCAGGAGAAGCATGAAAAGGTAATCAAGAAAAAAAACAAGAAAAGGAAGTTGCAAGGGGCTTACTAAAGTTGAACTGTTTTGTTTACATTCCTGCATGGAAGGATGATGTGTATGATTCATGAGACCTCAATATTTGGGTAGCTGAAGGGAATATGCATGTGTGTATATATATATATGTGTATATGTTTATATATATATGTATGTGTATGTATATATGTTTATATATGTGTATGTATATGTATATGCATGTATGTATATGTGTATATATGCAGAGAGAGAGAGTGGGCATAGGACGAGCTGAAGATGAGTGGGGGATGAGAGAGAAATGTGTTGAGAGGGGGAGATGGGAAGAGATGGAGTGGGGTGCATTGTCTCACATGGAAGTGGTGGGAAGGGGCG
>JAQQSZ010010059.1:0-12608 GCA_028646595.1 Phalanger gymnotis
AGAATGTATGCCATCTTGGAGTGGGGGGGGGAGGAAATGGGGAGAAAATTTGTAATTCAGACTCCTGTGAAAATCAATGCTGAAAACCAAACATGTCAAAAATAAATTAAAAAAAAAAAAAGAAATTAAACCAATCTGACTTGTAAACAAAAGCTGGCAAGGTACCTTGGTGACATGTCTACACCATAATTACCATTATAATTGAGTGCTTAACTGATTGCAGATGTATTAAAAATACTCTTTCTACTAATAGTTTTTGGGAAAAGAGAAAAAAATAAACTTTTTTTCAACTAATAAAATTAACAATTGAAAAACCTGATATGAGAAGGACAGAATGTAAATTGACCAGGAAATATTTTTCCCCCTTTCTTTCCTGACTGACCCAAAGGTAATTTTATAAATGGAAATAATGGTCTTGGTCTCCATATTGTCTTATTGGCTTCCTTTTTACTCTTGGGCTCTGAAATTTTGCTTCTAAAGTCCATAGTGGCACCAAAACCTTAGGTTTATAGCTGTGCAAACTAAGTGTGGAGAGGTTATTATATCATTCAAGGCACCTACCAAGAAACAAGTGATAAATACTGTTTTCAGTGTAGCTACAGTCTTTTATTGCACTTCAGAATAACCAAGCATTCAGGGTGGAGGGTAGGATAAATCTTGCTTTATTGGGATTATAGCTACTCTCACTCAGAAAGGGGAAAACACGAGTCTAATAAATGCAACATAAGGTTCAAGCCTAGAAATTGCGTAAAACTCTACTCCCTGGTGAAGAGGAGTACTAGACACCCTTGCTTATGGGACTGTGATTGGGAGAGGAGGGATTCCTCTTGTGGTTTCCAGCTTTATGCCGTTCCAGGCTCTTTTCAGGGAGAAGGAGAAAGGATCCTGGGAAGAAGCCAATATGTAGAGGAGCTAGGGTCTCAAATGTTCCTATTTACTGCTTGCTACACTGGAGATGTCTGGAAATTACCCCTTGGGTGAAACTAGGGACTTTTCCAGCAGAGCTGAAGTGTCCTAGCAAACATAATCCTGTGTACAGTATAATCTACATGACTTCTCCAAGTTCTGATTGCTAATGACTAAGATAAATGGGTTTATTTGCTATTCACTATTGTGGTAGTCATTATGTGACTGGCTTTTGATAGGAAGGGAGTCAAGCCTTTGCATATAGCTTGAGATACACCTTTCCTATTAAGAAATATTAAAAAAAAGAGAAATATTGACCAGGAAAACTTTAAACATAGAAAGTGTTTCACCTAGACTAATGATATTTAGGGGGACAGATGGATATAATTCTAGTGTAGTATTTCCTCACTGAGGAAAACAGAGCAGGTCAGCACCATGGCCCCAATTTTCTGCTACTGTCCTTGCAAGATTCAAGGTCTCCCTTGGAGAAAGATGGGTGAGATTGCATAGGTTTTTGTGCACGGCTCCCTGGGAGGTGAATTTAGACATACACCTATGGATATACACATAACCTACATGAGCAATACACAGACAAACACACACACACACATACACACACACACACACTGTTAATATTTAGATAATGCTTTAAGATTTGCAAAACACTTCACATTTATTGCCTCATTTGATCCTCATGAAAACCTTGTGAAGTAGATATTATTATCCCTAATTTAAAGATGAGGAAACTGAGGCAGAAAGAAATTAAGTGACCTTAACTGTGTCACATAGATAGTAAGTATCTGAGATAGAAGTCTTCCTGACTCAAGCTCAGTACTGTCCACTGTGCTACCTAGGTGCCTTAAAGAGTTTTCATCTTCTGTAATTGAATTAGTGAGTTCAGTCTGTGGAAGACAAGCTTAGTATATCCTTGAAAGTCCTAAATGCACCATGCTTATGCTCATATTCTTGAATATTCTTGTATTTAGGTCTTTATCCATAGATATTTCATAAGATTTAGAGATTGGAGGGACTTTAAAGATGATTAAAGCCAACATTCTCATTTTATAGAGGTGGAAATTTTGACACAGAGAAGTGACTTTCCCATGATGACATAGGTAGGAAGAAACAGAGTAGGAGCTGAACTCAGACCTACCAGCTCTGAGTGAAGTGGTCTTTTCTCTACATCAGACTATCTAACAGGACACTGTTACAGCCCATAAAATCATAGAGTTAGCCCTGGAAGAGAACTTGGAGATCATATAATCCAATCTCTGCATATAGAAAAAGAAGCTAAGGCCTAGAGAGATGAAATGACTTTCCTGTTTAATGCACAATACTTCTTACTCAAATAGCCTTTCCACTTTCCTTTCACCTATATAGTGGCATGGTGTGGTGGAAAGAGCACTGGATCAAAAAAGAAGGAAGGGAGGAAGGAGCAAAGGAATAAAAGAAGGAAGGAAGGAAAGAAGAAGGGAGCAATGGAGGGAGGGATGGAAAGATAGAGGGAGGGAGGGAAGAAAGAAGGAAGAGAGGAGAGAGAGCTAGACCACCTCCCAACTACCTATCCTCCTAGAAGCTAGTTCTCTGCTACCTTCAGCTCTTGACTTCTTCAGAGATTCATTGCCCCACCAAGAATAAAGAAAAGAAAGGGAAGGCAAGGGAAGCAAAGGGAAGGGAAGGGAAGGGAAGCAAAGGGAAGGGAAGGGAAGCAAAGAGAAGGGAAGGGAAGGGAAGGGAAGGGAAGGGAAGGGAAGGGAAGGGAAGGGAAGGGAAGGGAAGGGAAGGGAAGGGAAGGGAAGGGAAGAAGAAGGAGGAAAGGAGGAAAGGAGGAAGGAAGGAAACAAGAAAAGGTGAGAAGGAAGGAAGAAGAAAGGAAGGAAAGAAAACATTTCTTAAATAATTATTGTGTGCTAGGTACTGTACTAATTACTTTATAAGCATCTCATTTGATCTTCACTTTGGGAGATAGGTACACTTATTACCCCCATTTTATAGATGAGAAAACTAAGGCGATCAGAGGTTAAATGACTTGTGCAGTAATACAGAGCCAGTAATTATCTGAAGCCACATTCGACTCAGCTCTTTCTGACTTGGAGCCCAGCAGTTCCTAATCTGCTATTTGACCAATATATAAATTTGAGTAAGTCATTAAAAATATTACTTCATCTGGAATCAGGACAAGGGTTCAAAATCACCTTCAGATACTAACTATGTGACCATAACTTAACTACTTTGTAAAATGAGGATAATGATATTTTCCCTTATAGGGTTATTTTGAAGGAAGCACTTTGAAAACCCCAACCGTTTACAAATGTGAATTGCTTTTATAACTGAATACCGCTCACCCTGTGTGACACCTGCCTCCATTATTCAAGACCACCTCAGTTACTCTGGTTCTTCACAGAATAGCAAAATGGCAGCAGAACTGAAACAGACTAAACAGCACAAGTCAACAGAATCATTGTTAGTAGCAAGAAAGGTAGATAATTAACATTTACATAACGCTAACTATGGGTGGTGTGCTAAGCCCTTCACAGATGTTGTCTTATTTTCTCCTAATGACAACCTTCTGAGATGGATGTTATTGTTATCCTCATTTTACAGTTGAGAAAATAGGCGTATAGAGGTTAAGTGACTTGCCCAGGGTCACACTGCTAGTATGTGTCTAAGGCTGGATTTGAACCTAGGTTTTCCTGACTCCAGACCTAGCACTATACCTACTGTACCATTTAGCTGCTCCTGGTGCAGGAGTTCTTAACAGGTTTTTGTATGTTATGGTCTCCTTCATCAGTCTGATAAAGCCTATGGATCCCTTCTCAGGATAATATTTTTTTTAAATAATAGAAGTAAATGCTAAATTTCAGTTAAATGTTATTTAGTGAAAGTAAAGATATATATATATATACATATATATAATATATACATATATATGTGTGTATATATGTATATATACACATATACATGTACATGTGTATATATAAATATATATATTTTTTCCCTGTCCTAGTTCATGGACTCCATGAAATCTAATTTATCCATACACTTGAGGGGACTGCAGTTCCTAGTTAAGAACAGCTGATCAAATCCAACTCCTCATTTTACAGATGAGGAAAACAGCCAAGAGAAGAAGATGGATTGTCCAAGGTCACATATCTCTTGTTTGTGGCAGAGCGATTCCCAGAACTTGAGTGTTTAGATTCTGGGTACTCAGGTTTTCCCACTATATCAACTGTTTTCCTATCAGTTCAGCTCCTCTACTTACATTTGCTAAATAACTTGTCCTTGGGCAGTTAGATAGTGTCTCCTAGAGCACCAGAAACTCCTTTCCCTTTCTCCCTTCTCAACTAGCAGGCAGAACTGGACTCCCCCTAAAGAAATCAGGATGTGTATTTAAAAATCTTGGGTGGAGGAACTCATGCCTTGTCTCTCCCCCACTCACAGTAGCTCAGAGGACCATGAGAATGAAAAGAACCCTGGATCTGGAAGTAAGAGATCAGGATTCAAGCCCTTTCTTTGCCACTAATGTGCTGTTAGTGCAACGATTCATAATATTTGGCTACTTAATCTCTAAGGTCCCTTCCATCTCCAAGATTTTGCTATTCTCTTTACAATTGGAAAAGAAAAGAAAAGAAAAGAAAAGAAAAGAAAAGAAAAGAAAAGAAAAGAAAAGAAAAGAAAAGAAAAGAAAAGAAAAGAAAAGAAAAGAAAAGAAAAGAAAGGAAAGGAAAGGAAAAGAAAAGTAAAGAAAAGAAAAGAAAAGAAAAGAAAAGAAAAGAAAAGAGTCTGTTAACTCCCACCTCCTTATCTAATTCATTCATTATCTCAAAAGTTATTGGGTGAAATGTAGCTCAATGTGAGAAAAAGCCCAGGCATGCTCATTGTATCTATTTATCTTCTTGGGTATCCTGTACTTAGTTTATCACTTTCTAAATATTCTATTCAACTCTATTGTTTATAGATGGTCCTTTCTCATAGCCCAATCATGGAGTGCTTCATCTAGGGAGTTGAAGTAAGAAGGTCAACAAACATTTATTAAATATTTATTACATCCCAGGACTATGCTAAGGCCTGGGGATACAAAGAAAGGCAAAATCTGTGTCTGACCACATGAGGAAGGAAGGAAGGAAGGAAGGAAGGAAGGAAGGAAGGAAGGAAGGAAGGAAGGAAGGAAGGAAGGAAGGAAGGAAGGAAGGAAGGAAGGAAGGAAGGAAGGAAGGAAAAAAAGGAAGGGAGGGAGGGAGAGAAGAAGAAAGGATTTATTTAAAACCTATTATGTGTTAGACACTATTCTAAGTGCTTTACAAATATTACCTCATTTGTTCCTCACAGCAACCCTGGGAGGTTGGTGCTATTAGCATCCCCATTTTACAATTAGGCAAACTGAGGCAGAGAGAGTTTAAATGACTTGCCCAGAGCCACGCAGTAAGTGTTTGAGGCCAGGTTTGAACTCTGATCTTACTGACTACAGTCCCCAGTACTTGATCCACTATAATACCTAACTCTCTCTAACAAATAGAACTAGTTGGTAGAAGAGGGATAATTCAACATGCTGTTCTTCCTGATTCTAGGCATAATCCAGTACTCCTTTCTGCCTCTCCCAAAACACAGCTTGACCTCCAAGAAAGGAATGATATTCAGTGTTGGTTCTAGTTTGAGGAGAGAATTCACCTGTTTAATTATTTAATCCAGCCTCCAGAATGGGAGTCATAGAGAGGGCAAAAAACCAAAGAGTTTGTCTTGATCACTGTGATCATTATTTGTTTCTTAGAGAAGCATTTTCTGTCACAAAACCAGCAGCCCCAAAATACTTGACTTCATTCATTAATGCCTCTTGCTCAACTCACCTACCACATTTGCTTTTGTAGCTGTTGGAACAGTTGTAAATCTGGCAGCTTTCCATGGCCTCTCTAGAAGTACAATCAAATGAGGTCAGAGGTGGGCTTAATGCTTTCTTCCTCAGTCTTCCTCAGTACAGCTTGGTCTTGTTTGGGCAGCTCAATAAATTACTAAATTAGGAAAACCCAAGTGCATGTTGGCAGTCTACCTTTGGATATGACAACAGAGTCATGGAAAGAAGACGTTGCCTTGGGTTTGCTGCTTCTTAAATCCTTGAGATTTTTTTTTTCAATGGGAAAATACTGAATCAATGTGTTAGACTGCAGCTTGGTTTTGTTTTGTTTTCTGGAGACAACAATAATTTTGTTTGTTTGCTTGTTTCTACTCTATCTTGCCCAGGGAAAGAAGGGGAAACATATGTTATTGCTCACTAAACAACTTCGGTGCACCCAGCCAAGCCACAGGGACTAATCTCCAATCAGGGAGTTAACTTTTCGTAGAATGAGGCCTATGGCTCACATTCCCTTGGAAAATGGTTTCTTTGCTCTCCAAATTTTCCCGTCTCCATTTTAGACATGTGCCTCTAGAGATTTTCTTCTTTCATATATTTACTCTTATTTTATCCGAATTTCCCTTTGATTGGGTGTTACTTACACTGCTGAGGTTTGTCTACTTGACTTTGAAACTTCTGTGGGGGAGAAACAGTGACCAATCGTGATGTTGTTATCTCTTCTCCCAGATGGATGGTAGTCACTCTACCATTTTCAGTGATTGATTTGAAAGCCTTCTCTGGCTTCCACACTTTGTGACAAACTGTTGCATAACCCTTTAATATATTATGTTTAAACTTGTCCTGGAAACATCATCAGAAGTGGCATCTCTCTAACGTAAAAGCAACAGCTGTGAAACCAAGAGCCGCTCATACTCTCCTAGTCACTATAATTTGGAGGTAATTTGGTAGTTGACTTGGTAACATGCCAGTATTATTGAAAATGATAGAAAAGGTGGATGGAATTATTAAAATTATCTATCCACCAGATATCCTTATTATAGATTTATCTTGCTTAAGTGGAAAACAGCCTTAATGACAGTTCTTAGGTACATCAAATTCTGAAAAAAGTAAAAAGGTAAATGATTTTTGCATATGGATTTTGAAATCACTATTCCTGTGGAAAAGAGGAAATTACAGTGAATCACTTCTACTTCCTTTTTCTATACTCACTTTCATAGATCAAACTGTACATGACGAAAAGAGAGTCCAGGTTTTGACAGGACAATGGAATAGAAGAGGAAAGGTGAGAGGAAAGAAAGGGGAGAGGAAGGGGAGGAGAAGTAAAAGGAAGAAGAGGAGAAGGGATGGAAGGAGGAATAGGGGTTGAGAAAGGAGGAAAGGAAAGAAGGAAAGAATGAGGAGAAAGGAAAAGAATGATTAAAAGAAGGATTTGCTATGGATGCCTTTGAGTGATTTTTACTTAGAAGGAATGTTTTTGTTAGCATACTGATAATAAAAAAGAATAAGAAGCCAAAAAATCTGTTAATGGTCCCTTATTATGATTGTGCTATTATGTTCAATGGTAACATATAGACAAGCAAAAAAATTTTCTTACTTTAAAAGCCTCCAAAAAGAAATATGGAGCCTAAGTTCATTCTATCGCTTTACATCCCCTGTCCCCAGCCACTGGGACTGTATTAGGCCCTACACAAAATAATTAAAATTGAGCCAAGCTAAGCACATCTATGCAAGACTCCAATATATCTCTATGTATTATATATGCATATATTATATATAGATATATATGCATACATATTTATGTGTGTGTTTATATGTATGTGTAAATATAGGTATAAGTGTACATACATATACATACACATATACATACATACATTCATATATACATATATATGGTGTTGTTTTGTCCAAAAGGAGCTACCTTTGGTATATAACAGCACTACAATAATGAGCCATTATTTTAGATTTTTCCGCTTCTTATTCTTTTCTATTATTAGTGTACCAACTCCTAAATAAAAACCATTCAAATGACTCCATAGCCTCTCCCTCTTTTGATCTCTCCTCTAAACTTGCAAGGAGTTAGGCTGTTTTTTTAATGTGGATAAGCCAACATATGACTTTCAGAAAATGAAGAGAAAGCTGCTAAAAGGGAGATGTTCTTATTGGCCATTGTCCTTTAATATGTGTGGTAGATATAGAACTTTAAAGCTAGGAAGATCTTTAAGAGATTTTCCAGTCCATTCCCCTCAAGGTATACTGAAAGGAGAACTGAACTTGGAATAAATAGGAACTAGGTTCAGATTCTTCTTTTGACACTTGCTAGCTGTGTGATCATGGACAAGTCTCTTAATCCTTCTGACTCTTAATTTCCTCATCTATAAAACATGGGATCAGAGGAGCTTCCTCATAGTATTATTGTATGAATCAAATGAGATAATATAGGTAAAGGTTTACAACCACTTATGCGCCATATGAATGTTAGTTATTATTTCCTGAAGAGGAAACAGAGGTCAAAGGGTAGGCGACTTGCTCAGGGTCAGTCATATAGCTACTTACAGGTAGAGCTGCAGATAAAACCTGCATCTCTTTATTCCAAGTCTGCTGATCTTTCTACTCTAATGGAGATTTGCTAGTCCAGACCATCTAAGATGGCATCATCCATATGTAAGATTCTGTGATCAACTTTGTACAAGATTGAAGACCTAAAGCATGTTTGGACATTCATTGTTGACTTACCACGTGTTTGGGAATAACCTTTTTTCAATTGTGTGTATAATTGGAATAGTCAGCATCTTTAAAACAGTCTCATTCAATACCTGAGTGGCTTTTGCAATATCCCATCTGAGGTTCAGGGATTTCTTCAGTCATTCCATATGGGAATGGGGATGACATGAGTCTTGCCTCCTTTCTTTCACCCACTTAGGACATGCAATCCCAAGAAACAGGCCTGAGTCTTTGGCCTTTTCTTTCCATTCTAGATGCTGTGAATGAAGGCTCCAGTCTGGTCAGAGAGTAATGAGTAATGGGGATGCAGAAATCCAAGTATCAAGACCAGATGTCATAGTTTCTGGATGTGTATTTAAATTTTATTGGACTAACACTATATAGGGACTGAGATAAGTTTTGAGCCTAAATGCTATCTCACTCTCCCCAAAGAACAAGGTAGTATAAGGAGGATTATGCTCCCTAGGTGTTGGAGAAAAGTTTATGTTTGTTCTTGCTATATCAGCGAAGAAAATATCCCTTTACAAAAACTAATCTGATATTAAGAAGTTAAATGAAATTGGGGTGCTAACAAATGGGATGCTAAAATGGGGGAAGGCAGCTAGTTGGAACTTGAGCCATGGTGGAAAAAATCAATTCTCCAAACCCTTCAAGATACCAGAAAGACCTGAAGGGGTAAAATGTAATAGGTCTGACCTTGAGAGACTTTAGGAACTTTGTTAAATGAGCAAACTATACCTCAGGAAGCTGATTCCCTTTTTAGTCCTCAAATTTTGAGTTTTAAAAAGTGTGCATTTTGGTGGGTCTAGGAGAATGATAACTCATTTTTGACCTTTGACTATGATCCATTATGTCTTAAAATCAAAAATAGCTTGAGACTGGGCATCAGTGGCAATCAAGGATTTTGTGCAGTATTTTCTCAGAACACGCATTAACTCTGAGAATAAAGTGTATGTCAACTAATCAGTGTGTATCTCAACAAGCTGAAACTTGGGTTAACTTTGACTATTCATTCATTCTTTGGCATCCTCATCTGTAGGAGAGAACAGGCACTTGCCTCTATTTAACTTTAGCTGAAGCCACAAACATTGTCTAATCTTGCTGGCACCTGAGATACACTCACATATAAAAACTGGAGAGGTGACAAGTTGAAATTCCCAAGCTCATGAAATAGCTAGGAACCAACTGGCAGGGCCCATTGGCATCCTATTAATGTAACAAAGGAATTAAAAGCTGTTTACAGGACAGGGAAAGAAAGAAATTGAATTCAGTTTTGAAAATAGCTTCATCCTACTAGCTTTATATTATCTCATTAAATGTTTGCTAGTTCTTTTCATTCTTAACAGTATCTTTAAGATGCTACTGCTGATCTATCAATCAACCCAACAATATTTACTTGTTATGTGCAAAGTATATGCTAGTTGTTTTGGAGAATGCAGAAAAAAGTACAAAATCCCAAATATACCCTTAAGGATTTTGTGGGCTTGTGGGAGAAACAAGGCTGATAAACATGAAAAGATAATTGAGTGCAAGATAATAAATGGGAGTACCAAACAAGTGGTATAAACATTACATGAAATAGGAGACACGTAAGTTATTAATAAGGGGAGGAACTCTATGGATTGGGATTTGAATAAGTGGGAAAATGTGGGAAGGACATTTTAAGTATAAGAAGCAGTGAGTAGCAGTAGTAGCAACAGACAGTAGGGCTAGTTCACTTTTTGGACCTGCCAAGGAGAGAAAGGGGTTTCCCCAGGTTCTCTTTAAATTCCTTACCACAGTATTATGGTGATCAAAGTCCAACATGGGAATAGGATTATGAGAGAGAGGGAACTTGGTTTTAGATATTTGGTCATTTGTTTTAGGCTTTCAAATTAGGAAAATTTCACTGTATTTTTTTCTCAAATTAGTCATAAGGACATGTTAATCAATCCTATCATCTGGAAAGGGGATATATGTGAAATATATCATGGAGGAAGAATTCACAAAATTTGATATCTAATTCGGTATATGGGGCAAGGCAGAATTATGAGTTAAAGATAATGCCAAGGGTCTGAATCTAGATGCTTAGATGTTTGGAGGTGGCCTTGAAAGAAAAAGGGAATTTTGGAGGGAAGTTGGGTTTGAGAGGAAAGATACTGATTCCAGTTCGGGACAAGTTGAATTTGAGACATCTGTAGTATATCAAAGGCAGCTAGGTGGTACAATGGAGAGAGTGCTGGGCCTGGAGTCAAGAAAATTCAGTTTCCTGACTTCAAATCTGGCCTCAGACATTTACTAGCTGTGTGACCATGGGCAAGTCACTTAACCCTGTTTGCTTCAGTTCCTCATCTGTAAAATGAGTTGGACAAAGAAATGACAAAACCATTCCAGTATCTTTGCTAAAGGGAAATAAATAAATAAATAAATAATAAGCAAATAAGTAAGTAAGAAAATAAACAAATAAAACTCACATGGGAACATGAAGGGTTGCACATGAGTGAAACAACTGAACAACAACGACCAGAAATGGTACATCAAGTATAAGGATACAACAGGCTGTTGGAGGTGTACGGCTAAATATGAGAAGTGAGACTAGAGCTGAATATAGGTATTTGAGTCTCTGACATAAAAATAATAAACCCATGTTATCAAGTAAAAGCATATACAGAGAGAAAAGGATCTAGGATAGAGCCTTGAGGTACACCCACAGTTTAAGGACATGCTGTGGATTATGATCAGTAAAGAAATGGAGAAAGAACAGTCAAACATATTGGAAGACCAACAGAAAGCAGTGTCACAAAAACCAGAAATATAGAATATTTAGGAGGGGGCAGAGCCAATATGGTGGAGTAGAAGCAGAGACCCAATGGAGCTCTCCCTTTGCAAGCCCTTAGAAATACCCATAAAAATGAGTATAAACAAATTCTAGAGCAGCATAAGAAACAAAATGACAGAGCTGAAGAAGATGTCCAGTCAAGGACAATCTGAAAGGCTGACAGGAAGTATCTATAATACTGTTCTCTGAGTGGAGTTCAGCCCACTGCACTCCCAGACACTGACAGGACAGGAGCAGGACTGAGGACATTGAATCACTGGCAGCTCTGGCAGTTTCCAGACTTCTCAACCCAGAAAAGCTAAAGACAGCTTCAAAGGTCAATGGGAAAGCTCTCTCATGTGGGTGAATGGGGAGCATGGCCCAGTCTCAGCCCCAGGGCAGCGGCAGCCACTGCCACAGCAGCAGCTGATTCTGGAACTCTTGGCCTACTGATGATGGGAGAACCAAGTGGCTGATCTGGGTCACAATCTTGGGCGGCAGTCATGGGGTGAGGAGCACAAGCATGTCAGAGCTGGTGGCAGCTGTGGAGAGGGAAACATCCTCACAAAGCCAGGGCAGAATAGAGTGCTTGTGGTTGCTCATGGTCAAGAGCACAGGCCAGGAGAAGAGTAAACACCTCTCTTTTGACCATACCACTTTGGAGGAACTGAGAATTTACAGGGTCCTAGAGATATCTATGGAAAAAGCTGGACAAACCCCATGAAAATTGGGGCAGGATAGCCTCCTCTTACAAAGAACTCAAAGGTCAAATAATTGACTGAGAAAATGAGCAATCAGGGGGAATAGAATAAGACTACAGAAGGTTACTTTCTTGGTAAAAAGATGTTTTCTTACACACTATTGAAGAAGATCAAGACATGCAGCCAGAGGAAGACAACAAGGTCAAGGCTCCTACATCCAAAGCCATGGAAGAGCTCAAAAAGGATTTTGAAAATCAAGTAAGAGAAGTGGAGGAAAAATTGGGAAGAGAAATGAGAGTGATGCAAGAAAATCATGAAAAACAAGTCAACAGCTTGCTAAAGGAGACCAAAAAAAATGCTGAAGAAAATAACACTTTTTTTATTTATTAATTTTTTTTTATTTTTAGATTGCAACATACAGTTCTACATAATTTTGGGTTCCAGATTTTCTTCCCTCCCTCCCCCCCTCCCCAAGAAGGCATGGTGTCCCATATAACTTCCAGGTATAACTAGGCATTGAATTAATTTATACATTTTCTCATGACTCATGAGAAAGGTGAAACAGAACCAAAAAAAAAAAAAAAACCACGACCCAACAACAAATACAAAAGAGAGAAGAAAAAAAAAGTGGAGA
>JAQQSZ010010060.1:0-12608 GCA_028646595.1 Phalanger gymnotis
CACCACAGTTTTATACAAGATACAATAATGTTTTCCATTCCATTTCTATCTAGTTCCACTCACTTCTCCAGTGCCCACTACATTCCTGAATACTCGTCCATTAGTCCCTTCTGTACCCATTTACTGTGCCCCCTGAACCCCCTGTTCTATTCCCATATAGCCAGGGGCTTTCCTTCTAGCCTATTCCTTGTTACTGAAGTCACTATGAGATCATTGTTCTGCTATCATCATTTAACATCTTTTTAAGTTCATAGCATTTGCTGATACAATTCTTCTCCTCTTGGTCATGTGATCTCCTGACCTCCAAGACATATTTTCATCTGGTTTACAGCCTTCTCCCTACCTTGGTCTTAAAAGATATGATTTATTCTTCAGTGACTCTCACATCTCACTTTAATGAACTATGTGACAACCTGGCCTTACAGTTCCTCAGTCTCCCTAATTCTAATGACTCTTATCTACACTCTTCAGCTACCCAATGACCCTTATCTACACTCTTCAGCTACTGACTGGCATGACTCCAAGTGGATGTCATCATTGCACTGATCTACTCCACATCCACCATAGGATGTTAAACTCTTTAAACAACCTCTTTACTACCTGCTTCTCCCATTTCCCCTGAACCTATTTTTGTCTTCACTGTGACCTCTATGTTCTTGAAATGTCCATATTCTCCTAGAACATCAGCTCTTTTCTGGATGCATTTGCCTTCCTCCCTAAGTTAATCTAGAACTGTCACTGGGAATAAGCAAGGCAGGCAGTTAACATAGGCACACCACATGGACAGGGACATTTTAACATTACTTTTTATAAATGAATAATTTTAATGCCAGAAAATTCTCTCAATGGCAAGTATGTTTTGTTTGTTTATCAATCTAGATGTAGAGTTCATTAGTGTAGGGATTTCCCAGTGCATGGAGGAAAATTCCCTCTACTGATTCATATCAATTACTCCTGTGTAAATTAGTCTTAAAGAGTTGTTTGAAGGTGCTTAGAGGTTAACTGAATTGCCAACGTCCATCCGCAGAACTTGAGTGTAGCAGAGTAATAACTTGAACCTAGGTGTTACTGACTCCGAAATCAGTTCCCATCTACTATACCACATTGCCTCTCTTTACATATTTATTTTGTGATAGGTCAAGGCACATGTGTAACAGTAAAGTAGAACCTTCTGGTGGATACTTATACACAAATATACACAAGGGGATCAATTGCTAAGCCTTTTCTGGGGCACAGGGCTTTATTCTGACTGTCTACTGTCCATGGTTAGTTGTTTTGATAATGTCTGTATTCATACACCAGGATGTCTTCCCCCTCAATTGTCTGCCAGGCAAGCCATGACAATCCCTAACCCTGTGTCATTCCACTATCTACTCTTGGGGTTCTGAGTTATGCTGGAGAAGGCTGTTAAACCAAAGAACATATGAAAGATTGCTCCAAGTCACTAACATTGAAAAAGATCCAAAAAATCACCTCACTTCCAGAAAAGTAGCTACGATGACCAAAAAATGGAAATAATCAGTGTTGGAGGGGCTGTAGAAAGACAGTCACATCAATATACTTCAGCTGCAATTGTAAATTGGTCCACTCCTGAAAAGCAATTTATTTCCTCTGGAAAGGAATTATTAATAACAACAACAATAATAGCTAGCATTTATATAACTCCTTAAGGCTTGCAAAGTGCTTTATCAAAATCTCATTTTATCCTCATAACAACCATGGGAAGTAGGTGATAAATAATACCAAAAGATGTGTCTAAAATTATCCTTTGATCCCGCTGCAAGATATACCTCAGTGAGATCAAAAAGAAACAAACAAAAGGTGCCACGTACACTAAATTATTAACAGCAGCAGCATTTTGTGTGGTCTCAAAGAACTGAAAAAAATAAATGTCTATCAATTAAGTAACAGCTAGACAAATTGTAGTATGTGAATGTAATGGAATATCATCATACAATAAGAAGTAATGAATATGAAGAATTCAGAAAAGCAGGAGAAGATGTATCTGAACTGAATAAAGTAAGCAAAACCAGGAAAATTACACACATGGCGACTACATCAATATGAATAGAGAGAACACCAACAGCAAAAAAAATGCAACTGAATACTCTGGAAGTCATAATGTCCTAGCTTGAAATTGGAGAAGAGTTGAGAAAATTATGTCCCTCCTTTCTGTGCAGAAGTAGTGAACTAGGGATATATAAAGAGATAAAGATATACATACAGATATATAGATACATACATATACATATTCATACATGCATACATGTATATGTATATGTATATATAGGATACTGTCAGGCAGGGTTGGTGTGTTGGTTGGTTTGGCCAAATTGTTTTTTTTTTCTTGTTCTCTGTAAATCTTTGTTACAAGGAAGGGCTCTCTGGGTAATGGAGGTAGGAGGGCTCTATTTGGAAATGAAGGAAATATAAAAATAAAAGATATCATAAAAATTTAGAAATAAAGTCATTAAACAGTGCTGTTTGGATCCAGTACAGATTAATGCTAGCCAACCCTAACCAGGCCTTCACTGCTATCATATGTTCCATTTAATGCATCCCTTAGTGGCTGCCTATCTTTCCCTGTAATAGCAGTTCCAGATCACTTCCATACTCCTCAAATCCTATTCCTCTCACTCTCAGAATATTAGCTTGCCAGAGGACTTGTGGGAAGATGGTGGGATAAGGCAAGAAATTACCTAGCTCTCCCAAAACCCACCCCCCTGCCAAAAAAAAACTTAAAATAATTTCTCAAAGTGAAATTTAGAGGGGCAGAAATAATTAAAATTTGGGGTAAAGCAGTTGTCCAGTCTAAGACAACTTAGGAGGATATTAAGAAAGATCTGATCTCTCAAGTGGTCATCTGGCCTGAGCAAAGTGAAGATACCAAGGGGTAGATACTGCTGAGTCAACAAACAGCAAGCCCTGGAGGCAGCTATATTGGCAATAGCTTCAGGGACTTTCACCCCACAGATGGTGTGCCCCCCAAAGCTGCTGTGGGGGTCAGGCTGATCAGGGAAGACCAGTGTGGGGGGGGGGGGGGGGAACCTCTGCCGGTGCTAAACCAGGCCCAGGTATGCTGAACAAATAAAGCCCCAGGCTGCTGTGGTGAGGAGGAACAAGCACACATCAAGGGGTGAGGGCCCTACTTGTGGTCATTTGCAGGAAAATAGAGTCCCTAGTTTTGGTTCCAAGGAAGAGAAGCAAACTGATGTTTGTGGCAGCTGCTGGAGGGCCACAGGGAGCAAGGTCTTTTGCATTGGCAGCAGTGCTTGGGGCCCTGGTCTCAGCTTAGGGGCAGAGAAGAGTACCTGAGATCACTCAGAGACCAAGACATGAGCCAGAGGAGCAGTGACCACATGTAGCCTTGAATTATAGAACATTGAGAGAACCAAAAAGTCAAAGACTCCCAGACAGAGCTCAGAGAACAACACCTCAAAAAACCTGAAATCTGAGACATTATCCCCCATAACTTGGGAGCAGAGCCCAACCCTAACATAAAGTTAATAGCCAAGAAATAGGCGTTAAAAAAAAGTAAACAAAAGAGAAGGGACCCAACCATAGATAGCTACTATGGTGATAGAGAAGACCAGGGTTCAAACTCAGGAGGAGACAATGATATCAAAACACCACTGTGTGTGTGTGTGTGTGTGTGTGTGTGTGTGTGTGAGACAACACCAAAAAGAGTTCTTAGAAGAGCTTAAAGAGGACTTTAAAAATCAAATAAGAGAGGTTAAGAAAAAAATTGGGAAGAGAAATGAGTAATACTTTTTTTTTCAAAATTATGAAAGAAAGTCAACCAATTAGAAAGAGATCCAAAAACTTATGGGAGAAAATAACTCCTTAAAAATTGGAATTGAGCAAGGGAAGCTAATGACTTCATAAAACATCAAGAAATAAAAAACAAAATAAAAAGAATTTAAAAATAGGAGAGAATGTGAAATATCTCCTTAGAAAAACAATTGACCTAGAAAACAGCGAGGAAAAATAATATAAGAATTGTAGGACTACCTGAAAATTAAGATCTAAAAAAGAATCTAGACACTATACTTCAAGATATTATTATAGAAGATTGCCCTGAAACTTTAGAAGTAGAAAGTAAAATAGAAATTTCATAAATCCACCAAACACTGCCTGAAAGAGATCCCAAAATGAAAACTCACAGGAACATTATAGCTAAATTTCAAATATTACAAGGAGCTAGAAAGAAACACTTTAAATATTGTGGAGCTTTCTACTTCTAAAGTTTCAGGGCATTCTTCCATATTAATTTCTTGAAGAGAAAAAAAAAAACCAAATCACTAATATAAAAAATGAAAAGGGTGAATACACCACAAATGAAGATGAAATCAAAACAATCATTAGGAGTTATTTTTGCCCGATTATGTCTCAATAAATTTAGCATTCTAAGTGAAATGGAAGAATATTTACAAAACCATAAACCAACCAGATTGACAGAAGAGAAAATAGAATAGCTAAATAAACCTATTTTAGAAAAAAAATTGAACAGATCATAAATGAACTTCCTAAGGAAAAAACATCAGGATCAGATGGGATTTATAAGCGAATTCTGCCAAACATTTAAAGATCAACTAATCCCAATATTAAATAAAGTATTTGAAATAATAGGCAAAGAAGGAGTTCTACCAAACTCCTTTTAGGAAACAAATATGGCGCTGATAAACCAAGAAGAGGAAAAACAGAGAAAGAAAATTAGAGACCAATTTCATTAATGAACATGAATGCAAAAATCTTCAACAAAAGACTAGCTAGGATACTACAACATATCACAAAGATTACACATTGTAACCAAGTGGGATTTATACCAGGAACACAGAGATGATTTGACATAAGGAAAACTATTAACTTAATTGATTATATCAATAAAAAAGCAAGAAAAAATTACATGATTATATCAATAGATATACAAAAGGTATACAACACTCATTCCTATTAAAAACTCCTGAAAGCATAGGTATAAATAGATATAGAAAAAGTATACAACACTCATTAATGTAAAGATTTAAGCTTTGGGGATAAGAATTCACTATTGGGCAAAAGTTGTTGAGAAAACTGGAAAGCAATCTGACAGAAACTAGGTATAGACCAATATCTTACATCATTTACCAAGTAAATAGATACATGACCTAGACATAGAGATATCATAAGTAAATTAGAAGAACATGGAACATATTACCTATCAGATTTATGAACAGGGAAGAATTTATGAATAAAGAAGAGATAAAGAGCAGTGTGAGATATAAAATGGATAATTTTGATTTCATTGAATAAAAAGGGTTTGTAGAAATAAAACCAATGTAGCCAAGATTAGAAGAAAAGCAGAAAATTGGGGGGGGGGGGGATTTATAGCCAGTTTCTCAGATAAAGGCTTCATATGTCAAATATACAGAGGACATTGTCAAGTTTATAAGAATGTGAGTCATTCCCCAATTGATAAATGGTCAAAGGATATGAACAGGTAGTTTTTGGGTGAAAAAACTAAAGCTATATATAGTCATATGAAAAAATGCTCTAAATCATTATTGATTAGAGAAATGCAAATTAAAACAACTTTGACTCCAAAGGACTCATGATGGAGAGAGCTGTCTACATCCAGAGAAAGAACTATGGAGTCTGAACACAGATTGAGGCAAACTATTTGCTCTCCTTTTTTTGTTTTTCCTCTTTTGTTTTTGGGTTTTGTGGTTTTTTTTTTTGGTTTTGTTTCTTCTTTCTCATGATTGATTCCATTGGTCATAATTCTTCATTACAACTTGACTATTGTGTAAATAAGTTTAATACAAAGTTATATGTAGAAGATGTATGGGATTTCATGCTGTCTTGGCGGGGGGAGGAAGAAAATCTGGAACTCAAAATCATGCGGAACTGAATGTTATAAACTAAAAAATAAAAAATCTTAATTTAAAAAAAAAAGCAACTTTGAGATACCCCCTCACATCTATCGGATTGGCTAAAATGATAGAAGGGGAAAGTGTTTTAGGGGATGTGGAAAAATCAGGACAACTAATACACTATTGGTGGAACTGTGAACTGATCCAACCATTTTGGAGAGCAATCCAGAATTATGCCCAAAGAGTTATAAAATTGTGTATATCCTTTGACCCAGCAATATTACTATTACGGCTATTTCCCAACATGATCAGGGAAAAAAGAAAAGAACCAATATATTATAAAATATTTATAACAGCTCTCTTTATGGTGGCAAAGAACTAGAAACTGAGGGGATGCCCATTAACTGGGGAATGGCTGAATATGCTGTGGTGTACAATTGTGATGGAATACTACTATGCAGTAAGAAATGATGAGCAGGATGACTTTGGAAAAACATGGAAAGACTTGCATGAAATAATGAAGAGTGAAATGAGCAGAACCAAGAGAGCACTTGAAGGACTGCTGCCAGAAAAATGGTGTAATAGTGTGCTAGCCAGTGGGGCCTAGAGCACTAAGTAGTATCCACCTGGGCAAGAGTCACTTCAGGTTTCTGAGGGGGCAGAAAATGGTAGTAGATTATGTAGGAGCAACTCAGTGAGATCTTGAAGGGAATCCAAAAGCAGGTAGTTGTTGCCTTCCCCTCTGGGGAAGTCCTTTATTTTAGGACTGGGAGATTGTTGCTGTTACCCAGACAGAGAGAGGATTGACATAAGGTGAGAAATTTGAGACGATTTCCAGAACCTTAGGTCATGTCATTTGACCTAGTTGTACTGTCCCCTTCCAGAAAGTCCCAGAATGTTATGGGTGTCTTGCATTACCTGGTCAGGAATAGCACACCTGTTTCAAGAGAATAAGGATTAAAAACAAAAACAAAGAAAACTTGTTAGACTCAGTCTCCAGGGGGCAGAACAGAGAGCTTTGAGTAGGTGTAAAGAGGCAAATTTTGGTTTCATTTAAGTAAAAACTTCCTGACAAGAAGAATGATCTAGAAGGGGAAGGAGGATAACCACTTGAGTGTGTTGTATGTAGGATTCTTGATAGCTATGGATTGGACCAGATAGCCTCAAGGGTCCCTTCTAACACTGAGGCTCAGATACGCCCTACCAGAACTAAAACTTAGAAAACTTAAAACTAGATCCATCATTCCCCCTCTCAAAACTGAATTCTTCTGTCTCAGTTACTTCTGTTTATGGTATCATCATTTTTGTGGAACCCTGGCTAGAAGTCTCTCTCTCTCACTCCCTCTCTGGCCCCTTTCACCTATTTGTCAATTCATCCTATCATTTTTTTTCCTTTAAAACTTGTCATATCAATCCTTTTCTTTTCCTTCCCATTGTTGCTATGTTTCTTCAGGCACCTACTATCATTTTGTTGTTGTTCAGTCATGTCCACCTATTCATGACCCCGTTTGGGGTTTTCTTGGCAAAAATACTGGAGTGGTTTGTTGTTTCCTTCTGCAGCTCTTTTTACAGATGAGGAAACTGAGGCAAACAGGGTTAAGCAACTTGCCTAGGGTCACACAACTAGTGTCTAAGGCAGGATTTGAATTTGGGTCTTCCTGGCTCCCAAACTGGCACTTTATCCATTGTGCCACCTAGCTGTCCTCTCTTATCTTTGGGTTGGACAATTGCAATAGCCTACAAATTGCTGTCTCTGGCTCCTGTGTCTTACTTATTTGATCCTTCTTATTTACCAGAAAAATTTTCCCAAAGCAAAATTTAGACCTTATTGTTCTCCTGCTGAAAAACTTTTATTGGCTCCCCTAATAGATACTAAATATATCTCTTTATTCTAGCGTTCAAATTCTTTCATGATTGAGAGGATGGCCCAGAACTATATTTCCAGCCTTATCTATCCCCCACTATTATCCTACTCTGTACTCCCTCCAAAATGAGCTATTTAATGTTCTTCAAACATTTCTTCATTCTTTCCTCACTGTGGCAGAGCAATCCTCACATTTAAACCTTGTTTCATCTTGTACTGGTTCACTCTCACATTTCCCATTGCCACTCTATAGCTACTATTTCAAACCTTCTTCTCCTCACAACCCCAAACCCCTATCGCAATGTACTCTCAGCAATGATTATAGGGTTCTGGAATCAAAGTCATGTTAGAGACCATCCAAATCCCTCATTTTGCAGACAGTGAAATTGAGGCCCAGAGAGAGGGGAAGGGATGTTCCCAAGAATACAAAAGTCCTAGGTGGTAACAGGGCTGAGACTTGACTTTGTTTCCTACTTTATGGAGACAAGCCAGGAGGCAATGTGGTATAGGATAAAGACTACCAGATTTAGAGCCAAAAGACCTGAGATTCACATCCCAGTTCAACTACTTACTACCTGTCTGGGTAGGGTGGGGGGTGGGGGTGTTTCACCTCCTCTGGTGAGACGGATACCTTAGATGCCTCTTCTATAACACGAGGGGTTTAGACCAGGTGCCCTCTAAGATCTTTTCCAGCTCTAAATCTTAGATCCCACGGAGCCTGGTTGTTAGCCTCTGCTTTGTTTTTATACATCAAAGCTCTTCTTTGGCTTTATTGAGCCTTTCTTTTTCTTACCAAACATCTTGAAAGCTTGCTGGTTTTAGAACTGGAGTCTGAGTCTGAATCCTGGTTCTGCCATGTCACCTCACTTTCCTGGGACTCAGTTTCCTCACCTGAAAAATGAGGAAATTAGAAGATTATGGTCTCTATATCCTAAATTGAGGGATCCCTTAATGTACTAATGGTTCTGTCCTCGACTCTCTTTTCTTTTCTATCTTCTCCCTCCCTTGCAGATCTCAACCCCTTCCTTGGCTTCAGTTGACACCTCTATGCAGATGATTCTTATCCCTAGACCTGATCTCCATGCTAACTAAGTACTAGGCCTCCACATCTAATTGCCTATTTTTGTTAGTCAAACAAGCATTTATTAAGTACCTCCTAAGTGCTGAGGACACCAAGAAAGGCAAAAGACAGTCCCTGCTCTCAAGGAGTCTAATGGGAGAAATGACATGAAAACAACTTTGTACAAACAAGCTATATGGAGGATAAATTGGAGATAATTAATAGAGCGAAGGCATTGGCAAGAAGAGGCATCAGGAAGGGCTTCTTGTAGACGGTAGATTTTCTCTGGGACTTGAAGGGAGCCAGAGAAGCCAGCAGGCAGAGATGAGGAGAGAATTCCAGGTAAAAGGGGCAGCCAGGGAAAATGCCCCAAACAGGGAGATGAGTGTTTTGTCTGAGGAAGTGCAAGGAGGCCAATGTCACTGGATCATGTAGAGCTAAGTAAGGGGTAAGAAGACTAGACAGGTAGGAGAGCCTCCACATGATTTCCCAAGATAGGAACATAGGATCAAATCATAAATCATATATTTCAAACTTCAAGGGATTCTTTTATTTCACAGATAAAGAATTCAGGCCCAGATATACTAAGCAAGTTGCCTAAAGTCACACAGGTAGTATGTGGCAGAGAAGGATTGGAAAAGAGAGAACAAATTCAGTGCTACAGAACCATTCAAGTTATCTGTTTGTGTTCCCTTTTTGTGACTTCCACTAGAGCACGGGCTGGTTTTTCTAATCATCTTTATCCTCCTTTTCCTCCCCTCCACCCCCACCCCAGCAACTTTCACAGTGTTTTGCACACATTAAGTGCTGAATAAATGTTTGTTGAAAGAACTGTGGATTATGCATGATAAATGACTCCTCCTAGGCAGGGTTTTCTCTTATTACAAAATCACAGAATCTCTGAGTTGGGAGGTACATGATTCACTATCACGTTATTTTCTTTTCCTTAAAACCTGCTCTCCTTATTTCTTTTAAAGATATTGCCATTTATTCAGCCACTCTGATTTAAACCTCAGACTCATCTCTGCCTCCTTCCTTTTCCTCACTCTCCCACATCCCATTAGTTGCCAGTTCCAGCCCATTCTACCTCTTCATTATCTCCTGAATCTGTTCTTCCTTTCTATTCCCACTGCAGCCTCTTTCTGTCTTGTAGGCCACCTGACCATCCTCCTAGACCAGGGATGGGAAACCTGTGGCCTCCAGGCTACATGTGGCCTTCTAGGTCCTTGGGTGTGGCCTTTTGACAGTCCAAATTTTACAAAACAAATCCTTTTATTACAGACCTAGACTCTAAAGGTTGGTGGGTTTGCATATCATTTACACTACAGAATTCAATGTAATTCAACTCAATATTTATTAAATGCCTGCTATGTGCAAGAAACTAAGAGAGGTTTTGGAGATACAGGTAACACCTCCCCGCCACCCCAAACTGCTTATATTCTACTGTAAGGATACAGCACACAGATAAGAACAAGGGAATTTAAGAAAATAAAAAGCATTAACAATTGAGGGGCTGAACAAATTGTGGTATGTGAATGAAATGGAAAATTATTGTGCCATAAGAAATGATAAAAGGTATGGTTTTAGAGAAACCTGATTAGACATATACATTGATACAGAGTGAACAGAATCAGGAAAACAACTTATACAGTAACAATAACAATGCCAAGACAAGCTTTGAAAGCTTTGAGAACTCTGATCGATGCAATGACCCACCACAATACCAGAGATCAGTGATGAAGCATACTATTCATGTCCTGACAGAAGTGAGGGACACAGGGTACAGAATAAGACAAACATTTTTTGTACATGACCACTCTGGAAATGTTTTGTTTGACTGTGCATATCCATTACAAGGGTTTTGGTTTTATTTCTTTATTCCTCTCTCTCTCCCCAACCTCCCCCCAAAAAAGAAAGGAAAAGTGAAAGAAAAATAGATTTTTGTTTACTGAAAAATTAAGTTTAAAATTTTAAAATGGTGAGGACTGGGGAGCCTTAGCTGAGGAGGTAACATCTGAACTAAGTCTCAAAGGAAAAGAAGGATTCTGAGAGGTGAAGATGAGGAAGGAGTATTGTCCAGAAATGGGAGACAGGTTATACAAAAACTTGGAGGTAAGAGATAGAATATCTTCTTCAGGGAATGAGTGGTAGTCCAGTTTTGCTAAAATATATGTGCGTAAAGGGGAATAGTGTGAGATTAAGTAAATCAGAGTATAATGTATAGCATAGTATAATATACCATATTATACTATAGTAATAGTATAATGGTCTTAAACATGAGGCTCAGGAGTTTGCATTTTGCCCTAGAATCAATTGAGACTTAAAGCTTTTGAGCTAGAGTGACATGGTCTGACCTGTACCTTATGAAAATTATATTGGATGATAGGTTGGAGAGGGGAGAGACAGGAAGCTGAAAGACCAGTCAGGAGGCTATTACAATAGTTTAAGCAAGAGAGCATGAACTAGGGTATTGGTAAGTCTCAGTGAAGAGAGGGTGATAGATACAAGAGATGCTTTAAAGGCAAAATCAACAAGACTTGGGAACTGAGTGAACGTACTAACTATAGGAGAGCGAAAAGTCAAGAATGACTCAAAGATTTTGAGCTTGGGTGAGTTGGAGGGTGGTAAAGCACTTAATAAAAATAGAGACCTTTGGAGGATTAATTAGGAAATCTGATGAGGTTGTTTGTTTGTTTGTTTGTTTACATATTGAGCTTGGGATGCTGTCAGGACATCCAAGTGGAAATGTCCACCAAGAAATTGATGATGTGGGAATGGCATTCAGAGTGATTAAGGCTGCATTTATAGGTGTTGGAAAATATTATTTGTCAGACTTATGGATAGGTGAACAATTTATGAATAAACAAGAGATAGAAAGCAAAGTTAGGTATAAAACAGTGTTAGAGTCATCTTATAGAAATGATCATCCAACCTGTGGGAGCAAAGAGATGACCAAAGGAAAGAGTACAAAGTGAGAAGAAAAGGAGGTCTAGGACAGAGCCTTGAGGGATATTCATGCTGAAACATGGATAAAAAACCCTCAAAGGAGACTGGAAAAAAAATGACCCTAGAAGGAGAATCAAGAGAGACCAGTGGCATGGAAGCCAAATGAGGAGTTTCCAGGAGGAGGGATAGTCAACAGGGCCAAAAGCTCTAGAGAAGTCAAAGAGGTAATAGGCTAAGGAAAGACCATTGGTTTCACTAGTTAAGAGATTTTTGGCAACTTTTGAGAGTAATTTCAGAAAAGAGGTGTGGGTGATGAGAAATAGGAGACAGTGAGTAGAATACTGCTTCTATGAACTCAGTGATGAAAGGAATGGGATATGCTGGGCAATAGCAAGAGGAGATGGAAAAGTCAACTGAAAAATTTTTAAGGATGGTGGAGATCTGAGCATGTGTGCAGACAGTAGGGAAGAAACCAACTGAAAGGCAGACGATTGAAAGTGAGAGGAAGACAGTGATTGTAAAGTCAAGGTCCCAGAGCAGACAGGAGGAAATGAGATTAAGGGTACAATTAGAGGCTTGACTTTTTTTTTTGTGATGACAAATTTTTTTTTTATATAGTAATATGCATGTTTTTTTTCAATTTTTTTTATTAACATCTTTAGTTTTCAGCATTAATTTTCATATGCATTTGAATTACAGATTTTTCTCCCCATTTCCACCCCCCCCCCACTCCAAGATGGCGTACACTCTGGTTGCCCCGTTCCCCAGTCTGCCCTCCTCTCTGTCCCCCCACTCCCCTTCCATCCCCCCCTCCCCCACTTTCTTGTAGGGTAAGATAAATCTCTATGCCCCTTTGCCTGTGCATCTTATTTTCTAGGTACATGAA
>JAQQSZ010010061.1:0-12607 GCA_028646595.1 Phalanger gymnotis
TTTGGTTCTGTTTTATAATATCTTGATTTCTCATCAAGTCGCTAGCTTCCACTTGCTCCCATCTAATTTTTAAAGTAGTATTTTCTTTAGTGGTCTTTTGGACCTCCTTTTCCATTTGGCTAATTTTGCCTTTCAAGGCATCCTTCTCTTCCTTGGCTTTTTGGAGCTCTTTTGCCATTTGAATTAGTCCATTTTTAAGGTGTTATTTTCTTCAGTATTTTTTTTGGCTCTCCTTTAGCAAGTCATTGACTTATTTTTTGTGATTTTCTTGCATCACTCTCATTTCTCTTCCCAATTTTTCCTCTGCTTCTCTTATTTGATTTTTCAAATCCTTTTTGAGCTCTTCCATGGCCTGAGACCAATTCACATTTTTCTTGGAGGCTTTTGTTGTAGGTTCTTTGACTTTGTTGACTTCTTCTGGTTGTATGTTTTGGTCTTCTTTGTCACCAAAGAAAGATTCCAAAGTCTGAGACTAAATCTGAGTGCATTTTCACTGCCTGGCCATGTTCCCAGCCAACTTACTTGACCCTTGATTTTTCATTGGGGTATGACTGCTTGTAGAGTAAAGACTACTTTGTTCCAAGTTTGAGGCGATGTGCCGTTGATTTCAGGGCTACTTCTACACAGCAAAGTATGTCATACCAGCACTCTTCTTCCCCAAAGAACCACCAACCTGGACTGCAATCTTGATCCAAGCAGGCTCTGCACTCCTGCTCTGATCTGCCACTTAATTCCTCCCACCAGGTGGGCCTGGGCCTGGAAGCAACCTCAGCTGGAGCTCTAGGAGCAGCCCCAGAGCTGTGCCACCTCCACCGCCCCCGGGGCTAGGGCCAACCACACTCCTCTTACTCTAGCAGTTTTTCCACTAACCTTCTCTGTTGTCTTTGCCGTTTATGGGTTGAGTAGTCTGGTAACTGCCACAGCTCAATGACTCAGGGCCCTACCACCTGTTCTGCCTGGCTCCCAGTCTGCTTGGTCCTGGCATGACCCATACTGGGCTGTGCTCCACTCCATTCCCAGCTCTGTGGGATAGACCTTTCCCTGTGAACATCCAAGCTTTCCTGGGCTGGTGCCCTGCTTCCCTCTGCTATTTTGTGGGTTCTGCAGCTCTAGAATTTGTTCAGAGCTATTTTTTACAGGTGTTTGGAGGGACCTGGGGGAGAGCTTAAGCAATTCCCTGCTTTCCAGCCACCATCTTGGCTCCACCCCTGAAGACAAACTTTTAAATTAGAAGAAATGGAAATTTGTTTAGCACAAACTATTTTGTATATGCCAGAAACTGTAGAAGGGAGTAGGATAATGAGTTCTTTTTTTTATAATTAAGATTTTTTATTTTTAGTTTACAATGCTCAGTTGCACATAATTTTGAGTTCCAGATTTTCTTTCCCACCTCTTCCCCCACCCCAAGACGGCATGGAATTTGATATATCTTCTACATATAACTTCTCATTGGATTTATTTACACAATAGTCAAGTTGTAAAGAAGAATGATGACCAATGGAATGAATCAGGAGAAAGAAGAAACAAAACCAAAAAACCCCAAAACAAACAAAAGAAAAAAAAGGGAAAAGAAAAAAAGGAGTGTGAACAGTGTGCCTCAATCTGCATTCATACTTCATAGTTTTTTCTCTGGATGTAGATAGCTCTCTCCATAATGAGTTCCTAGGAGTTGTTCTTGCAGTTTAATGAGTTCTGAAAAAAAATAGAGCTCAAAAGACAATCATAAGTGACATATCCTTGAAACCCAAACCTAGTCACTAATAAAAAGAGGGAAATTCAATAGATAGACCCATTCGTGATATTCCTACAAATAAAACCAGACCTGAACAACTTAATTGCTTTATGGACAAGCAAGAAAACAAAATACAAGTAAATAAATACAACCAAGGATGACTCAAATAATGAGAAGAGAGGAAGTAAAGACACTGAGTAGAGATAGCTTTCTAAAGCCATCTACTCATGAACACAAGAGGAGATATATAACAAGAGCCAATGGAGATGGTTGGATCAAGTAAGAATTGTTTTCTTTTGTTTTTCCAACGAAGAGAGAGACATAGATCTATTTGTAGGCAGCAGAGGAAAAACTGATAGAAACAGAGAGATGGAAGATTACTGAGGAACAAGGGATGATAGTGGGAAAAATATGCTAGGTTAGACAGATTTGGAATGGGAGGAAGTACACATACTGGAGGTTTTTCCAGGCTTCTTCTTCAGGTGAAACAGGGATGAAGAAAGAGATGGTGGAGGAAAATACTTGAGTCATACAAGGAGGGAAGAAGAAATAGTTGTCAGCAAATTGCCTCAATGTTTTTCAATGAAATATGACAATGAAAGTAGTAATAATAATGGTGATGATGATGATGATGATAATAACTGGCATTTATATAGTATCTACCATGTTCCAGTCACCATGCTAAGCTTTTTACAATATTATCCCATCTGATCCTCATAATAGCCCTGAAAGGTAAGTTTATCTATTATTTGTTTGTTTGTTTCTTTACTAACTCCATTTTAAAGATGAGGAAACTGAGGCAAATAGAAGTTAAGTGACATGCCCAGGATCACATAGCTAGTAACATCTAAGACTGGGTTTGTACTTTGGTCTTCCTGACTCTAGGCCTACTGCTCTGTCATATGTGTCATATACATGTCCATGAGGCAAAGTTCTTAGCTTCCAGGATGAGAGAGAAGGATGAAAACGTTTAGAATAGCTTCTGTGTTGAATGAGATAATCATTAAATTAGGGAGGTGTAAATAGATTGTTTGAAGCTCTTAGGACCCAGTTGAAATTAGGGGGAAAATGTTTTGTGGACCCAAAAATCATGGTTTCCATGATTTTATCTAACTCTATTAAACATTATGTAAATAAAAATGAGGTAATGGGTTTGGGGAATTGAGTACTGATAGTTGAGAGACCAAAGTAGAAATGAGGAGCAAGGAGTATTGAAATTCCTCAACGATGACCATGGAGTTGGACTGTATGAGCAAAAGCATAACCAGTGTTGGCAAAGGTGTTAGATTTTAGTTAACCACTAGGATAAAGTTGGACAAATTATCAAGGTATTTAAATAGAGAATAAATAATATTTGTGTTTGTATTCTTGACACCTAGCACAATGCCTTGAACTTTGTTGGTGCTTAATTCATGTCTGATATATTGAGTTTAAATATGGATATGATTCATACGTTGAGTAGGGATTGGTTAAATAAGATGGACTCTCACGAACTTCATGATTTTAAAATTCTGTAATTCTAGACTTCACTACATAAAAGATCACTTTAGGGAATATAAATGGACAGTTCCATTTACTCAAGCTACTCGGCAGTTTACCAATTGGCTAAAGTGCTTTCCCTAATTTGCTGCCTTCTCTACCTCCTCCTTACTATGTACACGTTGACTAAAGTTAACTATGTCATCAAGTGTATTTTGCAATGCTTCAACAATATTATTGGAAATACACACACACACACACACACACACACACATATACATATATATATGTATATATATATAATAGATGTATATTACTTCTAACAAAAAGGACAGGGATATTTATCTTGCTGAGAGAACAATTTGTATTGTGTCCTGTCTCCACCATATTGCACTGATTTTAATTTTCTTTGCACTTAATTTATTCCACACCGAGGATCCATTTAATTACAGTTCTAAAAGAAGCTTCATTTAATGTTTTTTTTTCATATTGGGCTGGTTTCAATTAAAGGAGTTACCTAAGGAATTATTCCAGAAAAGAGAAAATTATGAGTCTCAGCTTAAACCGTGTTCAGTTTAAAAGAGCAGCAGAAATGTGCCAAAAGATCCTTTTCTTGTTTTCAAGCTAATGTTTAGAGAGTGAAAGAAATATTAGCTAGGACAGGCAATGACAATGTTATATGATTTAAGAGCACAACACCTACTATTCAGAATTACTATGGTTTGCAGCACATTTCATATCAACTGTGAAATATAAAGGCAGAGATATATATCATTACATATTGTGGCACGCAGATTACCTGCAAACAGAGCAGGTATTAATTCAGACATCTGACATTGTTTGACACCTATACAACATGACCTTGCTTTTGATTTCCTTACCTCTTTGTATTCATTCACACATAAAATGGGTGATTTCTTTTTCTCTGGATTTTCTCAGAAATTCCTGATAAATAGTAGAGAAAAATACTAATATTTTCCTCTGGTTCATATTCCAATTAAGTGAAGTCGTATTTAAATTGTGTTCTCTTTTTTATTAATGTTCCCAAAATAACCCAAATTATTTGTTTATAAGACTATGATTTATCTTCCTAGACTTTATGTATGACAAGATGAGTTAGTTACCCGTGGTTTTAGGGCACTCTATTACTTGAAATAAAACCTGAAAACTGCTGACATAAATCAGAATCCTTTAAGCTTCAAACTCCCTCAGTTTCTTGGGGGGTACAATCATGCCCAAAGCAGCTTGATTAAAATCAGTCAATCAATCAGTCAATCTCTTGTGGCATACTGTCCTCAGAACTGTTCTATTTTTTAAATGATTAGTTACTCAAATAAAGACATATAAAGCATGGCTAAAAAAATCTTTGGAATACATTTGTGATGGAAAGGGAAGTGATCATTCTCTCCCAAACTCAGTTGATATAATAAAAGGCCCAGAATATAATCACAGGTTGTTCTTTTTCTTGAAGAGAACCAAAATTATATCACTATGTTAGAGTCAAGTTATGATGCATCCAACTGTGGCTGATCAAACCATAATGAGCTCAGTATGCTCTACCACAGGTGGGACACAAATAGTCCATGTGAGCTTTAGGGGTGGATTCTCTAAATTTGAGAATCTTGTGTTTCTTTTGAGCTACTTCAATTCTGCTTTTCTCATAGAGTATAGCACCTTCTCTGGTGAGGGCACACCATGTTGGGTGGTCCTGTGCCAGAGTCTCCCATGTTGCACATTCAATTACAAAGTTTTTAAGAGAGAACTTGCAAGTGTCTCTATAACATCTTCTCACTGCCTTGTGAATGCTTGCCCTGTGTGAATTCTCCATAAAATAGTCTTTTAGGGAAGCTTATATTTGGCATTCTAACAACATGGTCAGCCCATCGAGTGGTACTCTCTACAGTCAAATTTGAATGCTAAGTACCTCAGTATCTGGTATCTTATCCTGTCAGGTGATCTTCAGAATCTTCCTAAGACAATTCAAATGGAAGTGATTCAGTTTCCTGGCATGGTGCTGGTATGCTGTCCAGGTTTCACAGGAATACAAAGATGAAGTCGGCACAATGGGTCTGCAGACGTTGAGTATGGTAGTCAATTTAATAGTCCTCTCTCTCACACTTTGCTTCAGAGCCTAGCAAACACTGAGCTGGCTCTGGCAATACAGGTGTCAACCTCATTATCAATGTGTACATCCCTGGAAAGTATACTGCCAAAGTAAATGAACTTATCCACAGCATTCACAACTTCTCTATTTTCTATAACAGATGGTTCCACATATTGGTGGTGTGGTGATGACTAATGGAGTACCTGTGTTTTCTTGGTGTTACTTGTTAGGTTAAAATTAGCATAAGCCGCAGAAAATTGATCCATATTTTGTTGCATCTCAGCTTCAAAGGCTTCATTGAGTGAAAAAAATCATCTGCAAACAAAAATCATGCACCAACACTCCCTCCATTTTGGTGTTGGCTTGTAGCTTTTTCAAGTTGAAGAATTTACCATCAGTGTCATAGCTGACTTTGATAATACGTTTGTCTTTATTAAAGTCGTTTGACAACATAGCTGAATGCACCATGCTAAAAATCATGAAAGCAAGCACACAGCCCTCTTTAACTTCATTGGTGACTGGGAAAGTGAGAGAGCATCATCCATCACCTAGAATGTGGGCAAGCATGCTGTCATAAAATGGACATACAATACTGATGAAGCGTTCCAGGCAACCAAAGTTTGACATAGTTTTCCATAGCCCTCACAATTGACTGTATCAAAGGCCTTGGTCAGTTCTAAAAATGTTGCGTACGGACTTCTGTTCTTCTCCCGGCATTTCTCCAGGAGGTGTTGGGCAGCAAACACCATATCGACTGTTCCTCAGATCTTTCTGAAGCCACACTGGCTCCCAAGGTAGATGACCATCTTTCAGCTGAAGGATCAGTCTTTTAAGGAAGACTCTGGCAAGAATCTTGACAGCAATGACTAAGAGAGAAGACACCCCCACCCCCGCCCCGCACACACACACTGTGACTGTCACAGGACAATCTATTTCCTTTACCTTTATAGAGATTCGTAATGAAGGCATCTTTGAACTCCTGGGGCATAACCTCCCTTTGCCATAGAACCCAGAAAATTTCAGTCTACTTTGTCCACTTTTGTATGAGCAATGGACATTTCATCTTCTAAATATCAGCTCAAATAGAATCAGCACCAGGTGTTTTGCCACATAAAAGGAGCCTAATGGCATTCAAAACCTATTCTTCAGTTGGAACTTCAGCCAGTGAAGGAATGACTTCAACCTGAGGTAAACAGTCAATAGCTTCAGCATTGACTACGGAAGTGTTCAGCCCATTCCTCCAGGATCTTGTCCTTATAGCTAATCAATGTGGCTCCATCAGCACTGAGTAGTTGAGACACACCATAGGTCTTTGGCCAGTAAATAGCCTTCAGGGCATCATAAAAATGGTTTGGATTGTTACAATCAGCATAAACCTTGAATTTTATCTTCCTTCTTACTGAGCCAAAAATCCTGCATCTCTCTAAGCTTCACCTGTACTTACTTTTGATGAAATTAAATGCTGTCTTCTTAGAGATAGATGAACTATCCTACTGGTGTGGAGTCCTCATTTTTCATTTAGCAGCTTCTGACTTTCCCCATCATTTCTGTCAAACCAGTTTTAATGTTTGTGAATCTTCTGAACCAGATTAGCAAATGCAGTACTGTACACCAAAGCTCTGAAAGCTCCCCACTCCTTTTCTGCTCCATTGTTGCCAATTATCTATTGGCTCAACTATTCACACCCAGAGCAGTGCTCTAATCTGTTGACATTAATTCTTCTGGTAGCCAGTTTGCCTTGGGGCCACCACTTTTGCTGAATGCAAATATTTAGCTTAGAGAGGATAAATCTATGAGCAGTCCAGCACTTTGCACCACCCAATGCCTTCATTACTCTCACAACCTGTCTGTCTCTTCTCCTTACAATAACAATAATAATAATAATACAACAATACAATACAATAAAAACAATAATAATAATAATAATTGCAAATGTTTGCTACTAACCCTAAAAAATCTTTGGAATACATGTGTGACAATGAAGAAAGTGATCATTCTCTCCCAAACTCGGTTGATGTAGTCATAAAAGGCCCAGAATATAATCACAAGGTGTGATGGAGTGGGAAGTGAATAGAGGATTTTTTCTACAGCCCTTCTTAACAATGGTATGAAAGACTTTCTTTAATCAACTTGAGAGAATTACACAACTCTGGTCACTAGGTTAAAGCAACTGACACCACAGCAGAAATACATATTAATTGCTTAATCAATCATAGTAATCACAGCAATCCCTATTACATGTCACAAACTGTTAAGTTCTAGAGACAGAAAAAGGCAAAAAATCCTTGTTCTCACAGAGCTTACAATCTAATGGGGGAAAACAGCATGCAAGGAAATATATACAAAGCAAGCCCTATACAGGATAAATAGAAAACAATCAACAGAGGGAAAGTACTAGAATTAAGAGGGGATGAGGAAGACCTCTGATAAAAGATAAGTTTTATTTGGGATTGAAAGAAAGCCAGAAAGGTCATTAGGTTGAGTAGAGGAGGAAGTGGTTCTATGGGGACAGCCAGAGAAAATGCCAAGAGCTGAGTGATAGAGTTTTGTTATGGAACAGCCAGGAAGCCAGTGTCACTGTATTGAAGAATACCCGTCAGGGAATAAGCTAGAAGAATACTGTAAGGAAAGTAGGAGAAGGCTAGGCTATGAAGAACTTTGAATGCTAAACAGGACATTTTGTATGCTCTTGGAGGCAAGAGGGATAAGATAATTAATCATGCCTTTTGGGCCTGTATTAAAAAAAAATCCATTTTCCAGTAGTTGGAAAATGATTTCTAGTTTTAAATTTGGAGGCATTTTAAGCTTGGAAGTAGCAATCAGCAAGTTTGATGCCTTCAGGGAGGAAAGGGGTCCAACTCTGTACTCTGTATCCTCCTCCATCAGTCATATGGCTTTGAAAAGCAGCTTCTTAACAAATAGGAATCATCGAAGTCAGAGACACACTCCATACAGATATGGATACAGAGAGAAAGACGTTTAAGGGAGAAAGTAGCTTCAAGGAATAGCAAGAGAGAGAGAGACAGAGAGAGAGACAGAGACAGAGACAGAGAGAGAGAGAGAGAGAGAGACAGAGAGAGAGGGAGGGAGAGAGCTGATTTTAGAGAGGAATGGATACTAGACAATGCAGCAAGCAGAGACACTGCACTCATTAGGAGCTTCTTGTGAGCTCTACAGAGATAAAAGACTTCCAGGTTTTGTAATAGTAAGAGTTATGAGTCTCCTTTGTCTCATGTGTAGCCTGTGAGTACCTCATTGCCATTATGCTCTTAGTTCAAGCATACTCTTTTCTTGGATGCTACGTGTACTTGCGGGAGAGCACCCCACTTTGCTGGAGGAGGGGCAGGAATGTTTTATAACTGTTATTCTAATGTTATCTTTCTAAATGTCTTTGCTAAGAGCTGAGACTACTGATGGATTATTTGAGGGAAGCATGCTGATGGAATCTTGTAAGTACTAGGATTAGCTACCTCTAGATTTGCACCTAGGACCTGAAAGTAGTTGACTCCAAAAGACACAATCAGCAGACTTGAAAATGTCAGTTGGGAGAATATTACAGAGGGTGTGCAGTAAATTTTACTTAGCAAAAATAGATACATAATTGGATTATACAGGGTGTCCCTAAAGTCTGGACACAAAGGCAAAATTCATATTTTGAAATATATGGAATATTAACAGATCTTAGCCCCCTTGACTTCTTTTTCTGGGGCATGCTAAAGGAGAAGGTGTACTCAATGAAAATCACAGATTCAACACACTCAATTGAACACATAAGGAATGAATGTGCTAAAATTGACAGAAATGTGGAGTTACTGCTTTGAGTTCACGTGAATCTTGCAAAACGCATCAACCTTTGCATCACAAATGATGGAAATCATATTGAAGATGTTATTTGTTAATATTCCAATTAAATAAAATGTTGTTGACAATTTCATTCATTTCATTTCTTGAAAATATGCATTTTTCCCCATGTGTCCAGACTTTAGGAACACCCTGTAGAATCTATAGAAAAAAAATTTTCACAACACTCTGGTAGAATTGAAGATCCAATGTATTAATAATAAATATGTCTGTAATCAAGCTTCACAGAAGAAACAAAAATAACAGAACTATTGGGTTGGGAAGATGAGATTAAAAAGAAGTCAATGAAAAAGTAGGTTTGACACTTTAAATATGAGTCAAAAGTTAAATGTGACAATAGAAAGCAAACAACCCAATTCTGCCTCATACTCAAATTCTCAAAAAGATGTGTGATTTCATTAATCATATTTGCCCTTTAACAATACACAAAACCAAATCATCCTCTTCTACTCATGCTGTATGATTATTATCCATGTGCTCCTCCAAGTTCATCAGAGTCTGTCCACCTAATGTGCCATAGTCCTTCCTCACTTTCTCTTCACATTTTAATGGTACAATTAGTGTGCTCAGATTTCTGTCTGCTATCATGTACTTTTATCAAGTGACCTAACTATCTTCTTTTTTAATCATGTATTTCCCTGATGGTTTTCAGTCTTTGGCTACAGTAATAAGATAAGAGAGGTAAAGAATCAAAGAATTCTTGTTTACAGATTTTCCAGTAACAAAACATACAACAAGTCTAAAGTAGAATACAAAATGTATCTATATCTACATAGCTATTTACACACACACATGTATAGATACGTACATTGTTGTTGTGGTTGCTGAGTCATTTCAGTCCTGTCTAACTAAATAATCTGATTTAGGGTTTTCTTGGCAAAGATACTAAAATAGCTTGCCATTTCCTTCTCCAGCTCACTTTATAGCTGAGAAAATGAGGCAAACTGGGCTAAGTGACTGGCCCAGGGTAACACATGCAATAAATGTCTGAGACCAAATTTGAATTAAGGTCCTTCTGACTCCAGGGCCAGTGTTCTTCCAAGTGAACCACCTAGCTGCTCCATACACACACACACACACACACACACACACACACACACACACACACACACACATACATAATTGTATTGTATATCTGGACAGCAATGTTTTTCAAGAATCAAATTCTAAAAAGATAAGAAAGGCAAGTTTAGAACAGTAGAATTAAGGAGAAGCAAAGCTTCACAGGGATAGCTGTTAATGAAATTTAATTGCCATCATATGGGGAAGAGTAAAACAGATGCCAACAGAGAACAGTCTCAGTGGGTAGCCCCCATTAATCCTGACACCCAGTCAAGGAGAGAACACAATGGGGTGGCGTGGGGCTGTGAAATAACTTTAACACTTTGGTCAATGGTCTAGTACCCCTCAAGGCTTAAACATACATAGCATTTTAAATAAAGAACAGACTGGATCAATAGAAGACTGTACTGTAATTCATAAGAGAGTGCAGTCAAGATCAATGAAATAAAGGCATTTTCTAAATTGCCTAATAAAGAATGAGGATCAAACCCATAGACAACTGACTCTGTGATAATCTAGCAAGAGTCTGGGGAGAAATAAGATAATGCCCAATCTCTGGATTTAATAAGCTTTCTCGTATATGCATGTTGGAGAGCTGGATCTATATGTCTTCCCCAGTTTACAGTAATGAAATATCTAATAGGGTCTCTGATTCATTTCTTGTGTACATTGATGATATTGCTGATTTCATCATGTAATCATAAGGTTATGAGGTATATAGTCTCCATGTCAATGCTATGATTTTTAGAAATTAAGATGGAAGTATGTTCTATATTTGATGCCCACTGCTATTCTACTCTCCTACTCTAGCAGGTTGAGGGATTGGGCATAAATGGGTATTTGGGCAAGAAAGTTTCATTTGACATGTTATGTATACAAGTATGTCTTCAATGTCATTAAAGAGTGGAGGCTTTGGCTCAAGTAAGTAGTTTCTAGAGTAGGAAAAATATGGCTATTTTATGTCAAAATTAGTTGGATATTAGTATGGAAAGAGCTGTGTAATATACTAGGTTTCCTGGGGAATTCTCTAGTGGAGGCATAGTTGCTAAAACTCACAATATTGAATTCTCTCTATTACAGATATTATATTCATGAATTTTACAAGTGATCAGACATTCCTCAACATAGCCACCTTTCATGTTCATTTTGGGAGTGGGAAGGAGAATGTTAGTGACCATTCAACTTGATCTCCTACTCTCACAGATGTGGGGATTCCAAACTTGTAAAGAATTCAAGAGAAAATATAACTATTTTGGACTCACCTTCAAGGATGGAGCCAAGATGGCAGCTGGAAAGCAGAGTCTTGTGTGAGATCCCCATCAAGTCCCTCCAAAAACCTATAAAAATAGCTCAGAACAAATTCTAGAAATGCAGAACCCACAAAAAGCAGAGGGAAGCAGGGCTCCAGCCCAGGACAGCCTGGATCGTTGCTGGGTGAGGTCTATCACAAACAGAGCTGGGAGCAGAGAGGAGAGGAGACTTGCATGGGCAGCAGCAGGACCAAACAGACCTGGAGCCAGGCAGAGCAGGACCTAGCACCCTGAATCAGTGAGCTTTGGCAGTTACCAGACTTCTCAACCCACAAACACCAAAGACAACAGAGAAAGTTAGTGGGAAAAGCTGCAGTGACAGAGTGAAAGGAGTTCACGATTCAGCCACTGCCCCCAGGGCAGCGGAGGTGGTACAGCTCTGAGGATAGAACTACAGCTGCAGTTACTTCTGGCCCCAGGCCCACTTGGTGGGAGGAATTAAGTGGCAGATCAGAGCAGGAGTGTAGAGCCTGCTTAAGATCTGAGTCCAGTCCAGGGTTGGTGGTTCTTGGGGGAGGACGAGCACTTGTGTGGCACAGTTGGCTGTATAGAAATAGCTCTGAAAACAACAGTGCATCCCCTCAAGCTTGGAACAAAGTACTCTTTTCTATACAAGCAGTCACATCCCTATGAAAAACTCAAGGGTCAAGTAAGTTGGCTGGGAACATGGCCAGGCAGTGAAAACAGACTCAGATTCAATCTCAGACTTTGGAGTCTTTCTTTGGTGACAAAGAAGACCGAAACATACAGCCAGAAGAAGTCAACAAAGTCAAAGAGCCTACATCAAAAGCCTCCAAGAAAAACATCAACTTGTGTCATGCAGTGGAAGAGCTCAAAAAGGATTTGGAAAAGCAAGCTAGAGAAGTAGAATAAAAATTGGGAAGAGAAATAAGAATGATGTGAGAAAACCATGAAAAACAAGTCAATGACTTGCTAAAGGAGACCCAAAAAATACAAAAAGAAATGCTGAAGAAAACGACACCTTAAAAAATAGACTAATTTAAATGGCAAAAGAGCTCCAAAAAGGCAATGAGGAGAAGAATGCCTTGAAAGGCAGAA